>JAGDQP010028998.1:0-23716 GCA_022664845.1 Lepisma saccharinum
TGCCAGGAGCATGTTATACAGGCAGAATGTGGACGTTTCCCCATTCGGACGCAGCGCTCTGGAGTATGATGGGATATCTGCATCATGTGGCGCAGTGCACTGTAGATTCTGGTTGTGATAAAAAGACGCAGTTCCTCCAAACTCCTCAAGTTCGATGCGCGGCCTGCCGTGGGATTCTTGGCGCAGCGACGCGAGCGAATCGAGGGGAGTATCAACACGTACGGCAGTGCATGCAGCCGAGTTCCACGTGTCACAAAACGTCAGCATGTTATACAGGAATAAGAGTTTATTGCGAAATCAGCGATTTTGAGGTTCTGTAAGAAAAAAGATGTTAAAAATTGAAATATGAAATTTCGAAGTATGACGGGTATATCATCACTAGTAGATTACAAGATATCTGCAAAGACATCATTTTGAATCCAAAATGGCTGACTTCATAATCCATTTTCCAGACCGTTTGAACTAGAGATACGAAATTTAGCATAAAGGTGTATTAACAAGAGTAGTTTAGGAATAATTTACATTTTTGAAAAGGTTGTTAACTTGGATCAAAATGGCCGCACAAAAACTTTTTCCACACCATTCGAGCTATAGAAACGAAATCTGGTATGAAGGTGTACCATCACAAGTAGGTAACGGCAATGTAAGAAAACTTTTTAAAAATCGCTTTCTTTAATTCAACATAGCCGCCCAAATACCATTTTCCAAACCACTGAAGCTAGAGAAACGAAATTTGGTATGAAGGTGTACCATCACGAAAATGTTTCAATAAATGGATCAAACCACCGCTATGAGCGTGCAGCCCCCGAGGCGATATGGGAAAAGGTCTGCACAGCATGGAGCGCTGTCCCCAGAAAGTCTGATCACAATAAAGGGGGCGTAACCCTAAAAATTCGAAGTTGGGGCGCACACGGAATTATGGGGCAGCACACCCAGCGAGGCGAACCCATATATATATATATATACGTATAAAAAGCTGTGAAATCCGAGCAAAACATCAGGTGATGTTTGAGCCTTAGGGTTGGTGGTGGTGGATTTTAGGGTCGCCAGCAGGATGAAAATTTGCTGTATCATCACAAGTAGGTTACAATAAATATGGCAAAGCTTCCCTATGTTTCAATAAATATTTCATTCCCACGAGTGGTGGGTATGGTAAAAAATCTGCAACATGGAAGCACAGTGTCCTGGAGAGTGGTTACGATAAAGGGGCGTAAGTACCCAAAAACTCGAAGTTAAGGCCGCAGCCAGCTACGGGGGGCGAGGACCTAAACGAGGCCGAGAGAGCGAGTATATATATTATACACCTACAAAAAGCTGTGAAATCCGAACAAAAACACCAGAGGTGCAAAAAGTGGAGCCAAGTTCTTTAGCCCTAAAAAGGTGTGAAATGGGAGATGGATGGGCCAAGTTCCTTGGTGACAGTATGTAACAGGAACAAAGGAACTTGGAGCGAGGTGGCAAGGTTCATGATTCTCAAGCTATAAGGGTGGTGGGGATCCTAAAACCCACTACGTCCACCGCCACCAACCCTAAGGCTGTTGCCAGCTCGCGCCAAGTTCCTTTGTTCCTGTTACATACTGTCACCAAGGAACTTGGCCCATCCATCTCCCATTTCACACCTTTTTAGGGCTAAAGAACTTGGCTCCACTTTTTGCACCTCTGGTGTTTTTGTTCGGATTGTAATTTACAATAATTACTGGATCGTAACTCCTTATCAGCTATTAGTGTTGTGTTATTCATTGAACACAGACAATAGGGTTGGAGAACAACTAATTAGTAGTATTTAATTAAGACTTGCAGTAAGATATAGTGTTTTCTGGGCTATTCACTACGTATAGGATGTAATTATGTCATCTCCTAACTTCGTAACTTCTTATCAGCTATTTGTGTTGTGTCATTCATTGAACACAGACAATAGGGTTGGAGAACAAGTAATCAGCTGTATTTAATTAAGACTTACAGTAAGATATAGTTTTTCTGGGCTATTCAGTACATATAGGATGTAATTATGTCGTTTTATAATAAAAATATGTGGTTATTACAAAACACTAAACAATTGTCCAGTATTCCTTATCATATAGCAAAACAAGGGATATGTACTAGCATATACTGTGTATAGCTTACATTCAAAAAGGTTAATCATGCTTGTGAAGGAGTATCCTGAAAAGACAGGCAATTTGCAAGGATTTTTCCCCTTTTGGGGCTCCTTTACTACTCAGCTCTTGTAACATATGCTCCAAGATTTTCTACAAAATATTTTAATCCTTGAATTGTAGAAGTTTCATCTAGATCATTGATGTCCAACCCACGGGCCAGATCCGGGCCGCCACATATGTTGCATTTGTTTACCATAAACATGTCGAAAAAAAGGTTTTATTTTATTTCTTCTTCTTAAATCAATACATCAAAGTAACTTTTCTCAACTGAGAGAAGATAGAATGCAACCCATACTAATAACATAAAATTGTGTAACAATTGTAAATACCAAGAAACTATTTTAATTCTTCGATTTTGGCCTCTTACTGTTTTTACAAACATTAATTGTCTGTATGTGTGAGGGATTTTTTAAGTTTGCGATATTAGCGTTTAAAACTCCCAATTAAACGAGGCGTTTTATTTGTACGCTCTTTATGTCAGAGGATGCTGTGGTCCGCGAAGATCCTACTAAATTTTAATGTGGCTCATGCGCAAAACAATTTGGGCATCAATGATCTAGATGGGAAGAATTCCTAAAATCCAAAAGTGATCAGTAAGACAAGATTGTCGGAGGTTTGGACCAGTAAGAAAAGTTTGAAATATCGAAAATAGTCTAAATTTATCTCATAAAGACCGGTTATGAGTTTTGCGAGGAAAGGATCCTTTCCAAGGGAATCTCGTTGAGTTTTTCATATAACTTATCACAACTTTTAGCATTTTTAAAATCTAGTCTTACGCTAGTGTGGTAAAGTCCACTTTTTGAATTTTGTCTTACAAGGTATTTTCACGGATGGTGCTAGGAAAGAAATGACAATGATTTAGAGAAATGTTTATATATCTTATGATGTAAACTTTCACCCTTTTTTGAAGTTTCAAACTTATTTTATGAGTCTTATGTCCCCGAAACTTTTCTCTTACTTACCATATTTGGGGTTCAGTTATTCCAGGGTGGCACAATCTGAACTTCGGATATCCTCGGAAGAGTTCGACAGAAGCTGACGATGACGTCACTCGCAGGATAAACACTAATGGAGCACGATATACAGCGTAATAAAACGTGTACTTTACATCGATTTCTTTTTGCAATTAATGAACAATTTACTCATATATTTTGTCTCAAATCCTATAATTTCAAGCTCTAAATATATATAGGGGTCTATGTATATAATTTTTATCATAATATCAGGTTACAAATATTTGCTGATTAGACAATAGAGTCTATGGTATTATTCTCGTGCCAAGTCTATAATTCGAAAAATATTTAACTTAGAGCTTCGGAAAAAAAAGAGAGAAAAAGAGAGAGAGTATAAGTGCATATGCGCAATTCAATTATGAAAGTGGGAAACTAGTGACGTCCATGAAATGCATCTAAGAGTATCAACTTCAGAATTTGTAATAGAAAATAGAGTGGTTTGTCATTTAATTTGATAGGAATCTCCACTAAAAACAACTTTTTTCTAGGGAATATTCTGTCTTATATTTCCTACGATTTGACAACTCATTTTAATGGCACCAATATTATGTCAGCAGCTTTGTCCGTCACCAATAACTGAAGAACAATTTCAACACTAACTAACTGATTCCTTACACAATTTCCAGGATTAGGACTGGCAAAATAGTTACATTTCTGGATCTTGCAGTGTATAAAATCAATGGACATTCACCTTGTCAGTATGGATATGATTTTAACTTTCGTAAGCATGGATTACAATGAACACTCCTTTAATCTTTGTGGTCTAATAAAATGAACAGTTTGAAGCTCCTAGTATTTATATTAAAACTCTTAATTGGAGGGACCACGGTGGCTCAGTTGGTAGAGCGCTCACCTCTGGTGCTAGGGGTTTGTCGATCCCTGCTCATGCCGTGTGGGCTTTGTGGTGGACAAACACTGTGTACATGGGTTTTCTATGGGTTCTCCCGTTTCCTCCCACTTTCTTCATTCCACCAATACATCCCATCATCATAAATACGCCCTGAGCCATAGTTGCCTAAAGGCCTTAAAATAAAATGCATAATTCTTAATGTGAAGAAATTTAAAAAAAGACACAGATGAGAAAAAAATATTATGTGGGATCATTACGAATACAATTTTTATTATAGACCCTACGTATTCAATGGCTTTGTATGTAAATAATAGTAATAAATAATTTTGTGATACAAGACAATATTTCAATTTTTATAGTACCCTCGTAAAACTTTGGTAAACTTATTTTATATGGGCCATTTTAGTAACTGGATTTCGACCCATCAAGATAATTTGAATGCATTGAAGTTTAAAATCCACAAACATCCATACTCCTGGCGGGATTCGAACCCACAACTTCATGACGGACGCACCAGCGTAGTAGCCCACATGGCTACCAAGGTCGACTATAGTGTTTCCATACAAGCAACATCTCGTTGAGATCATATTATTCAAACTATTAGAGTGCGGTGAACAACTTCCAAAACAACACCAAGACAAAGTACATGTAATTACAATAAATCTACAAAGATTATAATCGACATTAGATTTGCTTCAGCGTAATCGATTTACTACGGAACATAATTAAAACAGGTAAAGGAATATTGATGTCAATAAAATTTAAGCTGTTACGTTAATTTGTTATAAGTCATCAATAGACCATCCTGTTTGTTAATAGACCATCCTTGGATTTCCTGGTACCTAATAAATGATGCCCTCTGGTGGAGTGTGTTGGAATTTGAACACATACTTTCCAGTAGAAATTTGATGTTTACCTTGCTATTGATAGTGTATTGCTTAACCATGATTTGTCTTCGTATGTGTCAAGGATTAAGATTGAAAACACTACACCAGCGTTTCTCAAAGTGTGTTCCGCGGAACCCAGGGGTTCCGCAAAGAGTTCCTAGGGGTTCCATATAAACCGAACTCGAGGAAGCGAATAAAAAATTCGCAAGTCTCTATCTCATCTAAAAGTTCGTTTGAATTTTGGGTCCTTCGGAACTTGTTTATGGAAGTTTCAACGGGAATATTTAAAAAAAAAATAAGAATTTGTGAAAAAATCGAAAATGACAAAAGCTCCTTTCCGACTCTTTTTTCCTAACCGTAACGAAAAAGGTTTCGAAATTCGAAAAAGCTAAAAATCTTCTGGGAGGGCTTTCCCCCCTTTTTCGAGTGGGAAATTTCAACTTTTTGGACTTTTTTCGATGTACAAACCAATATCAAGGAAGGGAATACAAAAACGGAAGTCTCTATCTCATCTAGAAGTTAGATTTAGATGAGTCACTTAGTATTATCTTCAAAAGATCTAGATTCCTACCTAAGTAGGAAATAATTATTTTCGATTCAGGTTCACAGTAAGTTTCTAAACCTCACAAAATATATTTATTTTTACAGAAGAATATCCATTCATTCCATCAACAATGGTGACCAGCGCCAAAGGTTATAATCACTGATTGCAATTATCGTGTTTCCATAACTTTCGTTTCTCAAATCATTTGACAATCGTCCGTGATTGTACATGCGCTCTAACGTCAGTTCTAAAACTATCAAAAACCCGCTGTGGAAAGAGATGTTTTAATTAATTATGTTCTCTACAAGCAGGACAACAATGTACGAATGTATATTTTTTTCTTATACTTTATACATGTGAACACTAACAATGACTGATTTAATTCTTTGTTGTTGTAAACTTGGCAACAATGTACGAATGTCTTTTTTTCTTCTTGAGGGGAAACAAATATCTGCAGATTTGTAACGTTCAGTTTTAACTGTCCTTTCAATTAAGCTTGAATTTCATTGCCTTCAGTTCTGAGTTTAATCTCAATCAAGATGGATCGGTGGCTCAAAACAGAGTCATTAAAGGTTTCAGTTAATTGTAACAAACCTTCAACGTCTTCTAATGTGACTGACGCAAAACATGTGTCCGATGAAGAGGAAATGAGGACTCAAGATCCTGATGTACAACAGAATCACTCATCGTTCCAAAATGTGGAGAGTCCAGCATCCAAAACAATACATGTAATTAAAAAACGTAAATATGATGAGAATTATTTAGCCATCGGCTTCATGGATACTCAAAACTGCCCTCAATGTGTAAAATCTGGTAGAATTTTACCTAACATTTCCATGCCCCTGCAAAATTACGGCGTCATTTTCAAACCAATCATCCTGAGTTTCAAAACAAAAATGTTGATTTCTTTAGAGAAAACGTCGTGAGTTACTAAATTCACAAAAGAGCTTAGCTCAGACGTCATTTAGTACGAATGAGAAAGCAACAGAAACATCTTTCATTGTTTTAAGTTATAGATTAGCACAGGCAGGCGAGGCCCACACTATAGCCGAGAAACTGATAAAACCTTGCGCGATTGACATGGTTAACTGTATGATAAATGAAAAATCGGGCAAACAAATCTCTTTAGTGCCACTTTCAAATGACACAGTCGCTCGTCGTATTGCAGATATGCCAGGTTGCATAAAGGAAGAGTTGAACCGTCGGTTCAAGTCTTCTCCCTTTGCACTACAAATTGATGAGTCAACCGATGTAGCAGGTCTGGCTGTTCTGCTTGTGCTTGTACGTTACTATTATGAAGAAACTGTGGAAGAAGATATGCTATTATGTACACCTCTCCCATGCCCATACAGCAAAACCTCGATCAACCGTCACTCTCTGTTATCCGTCATCGTAAAAATGCGTATTTTTGATTAGAAATATATTATGTAATAACAGATTTTTGAATAAAAAGTTGTTGTTTTTTTGAAAAAAAGAAGAAAGAAAAAAGTAGTGTTCGATTTGTAGCGGGGTATGGATGGGATTATTCCCCTCTCGGCAGAAATCTTCTCTGGTACTTTCTACAGAACCTGGGATATGGACGATCCCAAAATACCATATAATACATATCTCACTAATTCTTCCCCCTCTCTGGAAATTGCACAAATCGAACGCTGGAAAAAAGTTTTAACTGGCGTTGGTTTGAAAGTGCTATTTACAGTACAAAGAACGTGGGTCAAGAGTGTGGGCCGTGGCTGTGGGGATGCGTCGTTGGACCAACACTTCGTACGACCAACAGCCTCTCAAGCTGCAAGAACCGGCGTACGACCAACACCCCAGGGCAAAAATCTGTGTTGGTCGAACGCCGTGTTGGTTCAACGCCGTGTTGGTCCAACGCCGGTACTTCGAAGTGTTGGTCTCACGCCGGTGTTGGTCCAACGCAGTGTTGGTTCTACGCAGGTAATCAAAAAAATAATTTAAGATCATATTTTTTATTATATTTTTAGGTTTTATATATCTGGGGCGTTGTCAATTTTATTGTTGGTCCAACGCCGTGTTGGTTCAACGCCGTGTTGGTTCAATGCCGTGTTGGTCCAACGCCGTGTTGGTCAAACGCCGTGTTGGTCAAACGCCGTGTTGGTTCAACGCCGTGTTGGTCCAACGCATGTAACCCTTGAAGCTAGAGTTTTTTACATAAATTATTATTACATAATTATTTCAATATTATCAAGATTTGTGTTTTACCGTGTTGGTCGTATGCCGGTTATTATTGTTGGTCGAACGCCGTGTTGATTCAACGCCGTGTTGGTCCTACGCCGTGATGGTTTCGTGTTGGTCCAACGCCGTGTTGGTTAAACGCCGTGTTGGTCCAACGCCGTGTTGGTTCAACGCCGTGTTGGTCAAACGCCGTGTTGGTCCAACGCATGTAACCCGTGGCTGTTGCCGTGAGGATAGTGATGTGCACTGTGCAGGCGCAGTAGACCGATTCTGTCTGAACCACATCTGGAAAATTTTCTGATCGTGAAGGCCTCCTCGGCGACGAGGCTAGTGACCTTGAGTTCGCGCGCCAATTCCCCCCCCCCGCCACCTTCACCTGTCACCATTTGAAATCTCGTTACTGTACACGTTTATGATTGATGAAATTTCAGTTAACCGTCACAGTCCCGGTCCCGACGGTGACGGTTAATGGAAGTTCCATTGTATCTCAATTTCAAAATTTTTGCAGAAGAACCTGTTTTGAAATGGACATCTGACTTGTTCCTGCTGTCTGTCAGCTGTAGTAATATTTCAGGTACGCTGTGCGAGTACGTCTAGGAATGGTGTCAAGGCAGACTAGACCAAGTACAAAAATTTTCCGAAATTGAGTTGTGTGTACGAAGTTACTGTAATGATGTCAATTTTAATCTGACAAAGTAGACCAGCTGTCCTGTTAATTAAATGGGCACAATTAGATAAAATTTAGTCTGGCTAATTTAGTTTGTGTATTTTTTGAAAGGGCATAGCAGACCAAACCAGTTCTGGTCTAGTCTGTTGAACCAATGTTAGGTGGTCTAGTCTGCCAGGCTACCGTCCATTATATAATTTATACTTTTTGTAAAACTAATAATATGTCATACACGTTACGCATTACTAAATTGCACTCAATTTTCCAACTTGCTCCAAGAGCTCGTGGTTAATCAGTGCAATCATCACTTCTGAAAGTTTTATATTCCTTTTTGGAGGTAAAAACTCATGGAAGAAATGATATGATCTTTTGCACCTTAGAAGTCAGAGCGTGTGGCCCAATTTAATCAATTCCTGTAATGAGTCTAATCCATCACCCTTGCCACACTAGCTCCCACTTCACTCTATTTTACTACATCGTTACTCCTGTTAACCAGTCCTTCACTTCTCCGCTATCTTTCATTTACAGAAGGTGCAAACAGGGCCGGATTTATACGTGTAGGTGCCCTAGGTCCATGATTTTCAGCGCCCCTCCGCCCTCACCACTTCCGTCCTTTTCTCCCTTCCTACCCTCACAATGTGACAAATGACTCTCCTCCGTCTTCTAGCCATTAATAATAATAATAACTAGCCATTAATAATAATAAAATAATTTCATTGAATACAATGAGCAATTTTAATTAAATTTAAACTGTAGGTTACTTGTGGAAAATACGTTAATTACACTGAACAAAAGGCAATACAAACTATTTTTTAATTTTATTATTTACAATATTATTACATTTCCTTCACGGGTTTTCTGCAGCTTTAAGAAGAATTCTAGCTTCAGCCTTTTTGGATTCTACTTTCTCCAACATCACAAATGGCACATTGCAGTTTCGTGAAAGATTTACAATTTTAACAATTACAAACTCTAAAATTTCCTAGATACTCTTACAAAGTTTTTAAGAAGAAAAAAAACATAAAATCTAATAATTAACAATTCAAATCAACACAGAACACTAAAATTTTCCTACATACGTTTATAAAGTATTCTAGAGGAAAAATTTAAAAAAAAATAACAATTACAGTGCAAAACGTTAAAGTTCTCTAGATATATTTATAAATTTAAAACAAATAGCAATTACAAACAAAACATTAAAATTGTCTAAATATATTTATAAAGTTTAAAAAATCTAAAAAAAAAAAAAAAATACAATTACATACAAAACACAAAGCACTTATGATACTTTTATCATATAAGGATATACAAAATCACTTTAATGTAAACTAAAGAATGGTAAAGTCATCACATTTTCTTCTCGCTATTTAGCACTTATTAATTTATCCTCTTTGCCACTTCCCTTTATGTAGGAAAAAAGAAACGTAGATTTACAGAATTGAACCTTGCAATACACCGGTATCTGTTAGTCAATGTTTCGGTTCACCCGCCAATACGTCGCCCCTAAAAACTAGCAGCTTAAACCCCTAGGAATGGACAAAAGCGACACTAGAAACTTATTCGCTACGTTTAATCACAGAGTAAAATACGTATTTTACTCTGTGGTTTCATACATGGGAAATCTTTGAATTTTTGACACCATCTCCGGGAATATTCATCTCCTGAAGATATAAAGTCAAGTTACGGAGAAAATTAAGGTTTGTTTCTTCTGTCATAAAAGGCACGTTCAGATATTTTTAATTTTTTAAAGATCTTTAAATCCATCTTTGGATCAGACCGTAATAGGGTATGGGAGGGAAGCGGCCGGTATCTTAGTTAAGGTACCGCTGACCTTTGTCTGGTGAAACCGAAGAAAACGTCTGTCGGGACGTTCGGCAGCAGGATTCGAACGAACGGTACCTACCCATTGCGGACCCGAGAAGATACTTAGTTTTTCTCATATACAAAAATTAGCGTAAATTACGCATTCATGAATACTTAACACTAAGTACCTCTTGCCCAATAGCAGAAGTATAAATGACAGCGAAGCCCTATATGTGATATAGACTTAAAAATAATAAAAAAGTTTTAAAAGACATACTTTTATTAAACAATTGATACTAAAAAGTTAAAAATAATTATGTTTATGCATGACTAAAATGAAAAGCATAGGGCGCTTTCTCATATACAACCACTTCATAAATCCTGCAGTTGGTGCGCTCCATACTTTTCTTTTTAAAAGTTATGTATAAACATTTTTTTTTTACTTTTTAGACGAATTGTTTAAGAATACTATGTCTTTAAAAAGTTATTATTTTTTAACCAAAATCCTAAAGTGTTCTGCAACCAGTCAAACGCCAAATCGTTGCAGGCTAGTATTTATGCGTAATATTAAAAAATAATTAAATATGCTTTAAAAAATTATAGAAATATATGAAACCAACAATGGAATATTGTGTTGTCACTGGACTTACGTTACTGGGCAAAATTTCATTATTATATAACGTCGGGAAATGAGTTAAATTAACGTTGCAAGAATAAAAAAATATTTTAAAAGATGAAATCTTTCATTCACATATATCTCACAAATACACCAGCCACATACTAACTAACTAACTAACTAACTCTATGGCTTATGGAACTCGCAAGTTCATCGCCGCAGTAACAAACGTTCGCCATTGGATTCTATCCTGGGCAGTATCAAGCCAGTTTTCATCACGAACACCTACTTCTCGAAGATCTCTTCTAATATTGTCCTCCCAACGACGTCTCGGTCTTCCCAATGGCCTCTTTCCATCGGGCCTTCCAACCAGGATAGAATATAATCTTCGTTTTTCCCCCATCCGAGCTACATGCCCTGCCCACCTTAGTCGTCTCGATTTCATTATTTTAACAACATCTGGTGAATCGTACACTCCGTGGAGTTCTTCATTATGCAGTCTCCTCCACTCTCCAGTCATCTCGTCCCGTTTCGGCCCATATATCTTACTCAAAACCTTATTTTCAAATACACGTAATTTATGTTCATCTGCTAGGGTCGTACTCCAACTTTCGCAACCGTAAAGTATTACCGGCAGAATAACCGTTCTGTATATTTTTAATTTCAATTTCCTTGATATTAATCGCGATGTTAGAAGTTTTTGGACTGAATAGAAACATGCGTTCCCCGATACTAAGCGACTTTTTATTTCTTCAGTGACCTCATTTTTGCTTGTTACGTATGCTCCCAAGTATTTAAATTTGTTTACTTTCTCTATTACCTCATCCCTAATTCTTATGTTTTTAATTCCTTCATTCCCTGTGCTTCGGCTTGTTATCATGTATTTTGTTTTATCTATGTTTACCTGTAGACCTATCTCATCGCACGCTTCGACTAAGACATCGGTGTTTCTTTGTAGTGCATCTATATCGTCCCCTATTAAATCTACATCATCCGCGTATACAAACAGTTGATTCAAACCATTCAATGATAGTCCCTTTTTGTCCCCTTTAATTTTTAAAATCGCATATTCTAACGCGAAGTTAAACAGTAGTGGTGACAAAGCATCGCCTTGTTTCAATCCGTTGCGAATCTTGAAACTATCTGACATACTAGAATTAATAAATAATAACCGTGTGATTAGGAATCGTTCTTATAAAAACGTTACATGGTACCATCTATATTAACGATACCAAGAAGAAATTCAACAAATCATAATAGTTCGTTCTCTACCCATCTTTTCATTAAATTTTTACACAACCTCGAGAATTAGTACATCAATTTTTCGTTTTACACACATGAACGAATATTACAAGAAATGGTCAGGTTTCTACCATATCTATACAGACGGTTCTCGATAAACTGCAGGAAGAGGAGCAGCTATTTATGATCCTATCACCAGATATAACGAACAAATCCATCTCCTCAATATGACAGTGCCTCAATATTTACTGCGGAAATTTATGCCCTATACCTAGCACTAAAATATAGCTCAAAATTATCTCACAATAAGATTTTAATCCTAACCGATTCTCAATCTGCAATTCAAGCACTTAATTCTAATGAAAGACAACTATTTAAAGCCTCTCCGTTTCTAATTAATACTCTATATTTATATCAAACCCTAATTAAAACAGTAAAAATCGTACACATTACCTGGGTCCCTTCACATTCTTTCAGCATTTTTAACTGCATAACGGATAAACTAGCCTTCAATTCCGTAAAAGATAAAAATTTAAATACAACTAAATTGGCTAGACTAAATATATAAAATAAAAAGAAAATTCACAACGAATGGCTATTGTGGATGCTCCAGATCCCAAATAATCAAATATCCAGGCCTTTCATGGATGCACAATTAAAATCACCTTGGTTTTCTCATTTCCCTACTATTAGACAAGTTACAGTTTTATTTATCAGATTAAGATCGCAACACATTACTACTAAACAACATCTACACAAGATCAAATTATCTGATACTCCTTATTGCAGTTGCGAAAACAGTCTTTTCTTTGAAGACATTAATCATATCCTATTCGAATGCATACAATAAGATAATCATAGAAAAGCTCTGAAATTTAACCAACCTGTCAATCAATTCACTGATTGTTAATCCCAACAAAGGAATAGGCCATATTCTCTTTTTTTTTTCCCAAAAAAATCCAACGAATTCCATAATATTATTACATAGGATATCACTCGTCTGAAATCACCCCCACCCCAACTTCAAATCAAAAAGTAAAAAAAAAAAAAAATAGATAACTGTCATCTTTATTATCACCTGTATTCATTACTGTATCTATAATGTCTCAATTACTTAAAGAAAAAATCCAATTTTGTATTCTATTTAGTTTTAAGTTCTCTTCAAAATAAACTATGTCCTTATTGTATTTATAAAAATAAACAGTTTGTAAAGATCACCACACACACAAAAAAAAGTACTGCAATACTAACGTACAAATATACGAAAGTTACAAAGAAATAAGAAAAAAAGAAGTGGGAATCAAACTTGTGCCAACTTTTAAAATCAACTTCAACCTCAACTACAGCAACAATCGTCAACAACAATACGAGTCATCCTGATGCAAGCTTAACTAAAGCCTGACAGCTTTAATTGTTGAGCAGTCATCATTAAAAGCAAAGGATTAGGAAAAAAGGAGGACAGCACGAACCATTGCAAACTAAAGAAAATAATGTAATAATGACTATTGTTGTGTACAAAGACAAAAATAGGAATAAAATATAAGCTCTAATCTTTGCTGTACTATTTCTAATGTAAATTAAGTTAACTTAAATTACCTGAAGTCGGTTATTTAGGAGGGGTCAGGTGGTTCAAAGGTGAAAGTGTTTGGCGCTCTCTCTTAATATTTTTTCTTAAATATTATTTTCGTCTTGCATTTTAAATAGCAAATTCTAATTTTTCCATGTAAAGTGTACCCCTGAGAAAGGTGAACCCCTAGGCCCGGGCCTAGTGGACATATGCATAAATCCAGCCCGCCCCTGGGTGCAAATTCTATACGCATCATCACCAAGTATTTATGTGTGCAACTCGTTTTCTCAGGTTTAGGGAGGTTTACGTAGAAGGTTGAAGCTAGTGGCAGCTAAATGTTGGATGCCCTGAAAGTACTTATTCTAAACTTTATTTTAACGAAAAATCAGAGTTTTACTCGCTTTGCTTTTTATTGTGTGTCTCGATGAATTTGGGAAATGTAGTTTTTCGATATACATACATTACATGCAGAAACGTTAGGACAGAGGCACCAACAGTAAATTTTCTAGCGCTGAGAGAACTAGAAGACCCCGTTAAAGACATTGATTACATTGTAGCCGAACTAGAAAACCTACCATCAGTGTCTTAATGAGAGTGAGGCACCTGCCTTGGGCGTCAAAGCTGGGGGTGCCAAATCGCAGAGGGCGACGAAAACTATATAATAAGAAAAAAAAAAACTCCAAATGTGCTGAGCGCCAAATAAAAACTTGTCAGGTTGAAGAAAATGTTCGTTTTTTATGCAAATCACAGGTAATTGGAGTTGTCATAATACTTTTAAAGCGAAACTTATAAAAATCTGATAAGTGGCAAGAAAAACGAAGCGGGCGACATTTTCTACATACGCCTCGGGGCGCTGAAATACCTCACAACGGCTCTGCCTATCATATTTACATAACAAATTAATAACCTCAATTTCTGCTGCATACCGCGTACATGCATAACCGCGTTCCGAAAATGTTGAAAAAAATGGGTAAATTTCAGCGGACATGCTCTAATGATTATGCATTTCAGAATTACAAACGAAGTAGTTTAGTGTCTATTGGACATTTTATTACAACATAAGGGTTTTAGACCTAACTTTTTAAATTTGAATTTTGGGATATTTTTTTCATTTTTTTATATGGTTCCAATGTTGAGCAGCGGGGGGCCCTCGACACTTGGGGCCCTGCTTTCCCCCTCTTTCGCCGCTACTGTGTGCCCCAATTTTTTTGCGGGGCTCGAAATGACGGACAATAAGATATTCCGGGTAGCAGTAGCAGTGTGTGCTCACGATTGTGTTCGCGAACGGTCCTCAATCAAATTCAGTTGACCCGGGCCCCAAGTTGCCTTATGCCGCCACTGTTTATAAATGATCGTTAGGCAACTTAAGAACTCTGAACAGGATATGACAGGAAAGAATGTGTTGGATGAAAGTTGTCCAGTGCCTAATTTGAAGGTACAAAACCGATGTTTGCCTTAAATGACTGAGGACAAACGCTAGAAAGACCTCGGTCGGAATGAGAGACCACTGGGATCGTTCGTTCCCAGGAACTTTCCATTGCTTAGCCAACACTTAACCAGCTGAGGTACGACCGCTCGGTCCCAAAGTAATGAGATTATTAAAGTCATTTTCGCGTTACAACTGCGAACGGTTGAACCGATTCCTAAAGAAAAGTTCTCGTCCTATCAGTGAGAGTTTGTCCGAAGCTCAATCTTTTATGACTATTTTTCAACATAGTCCTCTTCCAGCGCCACACGCTTTTGCCACTGGTGCTGCAGACCCATTATTCCTTCCTTGTAGAACGTTTCACCCTGCATGTAAAAAAATCCGCCACCACAGCTATGACGTCATCATCTTATGGAAAGTGGTTTCCAGTTAGATGTTGCTTGAGCTTAGGAATCAGATGAAAGTCTGAGGGAGCCAAATCTGGCGACTAGGGAAGGTCTGGAAGCAGTTCAAAGTAACAGAGCTCGATGGCAGACATTGCGAAGGTGAACTTGTGCGCGGGTGCGTTGTCTTGGTGGAAAACTACACGCTTCTTCAACATTCCCGGTGATGGATGGCCTTCTGCAAACGCTTCAGTTAGCACAATACGCACCGTTCACAGCTTCACCCATTTTAAGGTATTCAGCCAGGATGACATCCCTCGCATCCCCCAAAAAACTGAAACCTTGCCAGCTGATGGGACTGACTTGAACTTTTTGGGGGTGGGGGAGGGCTGTTTCCACTGTTTTGATTGAATTTTGGACTCTCACTGAAATTGGTGAACCCATGCTTCGTCCATAGTCACAAAACTTTCGAGAAATTTCACAGGATCTGCCTAAAGGAGGGTCAAGTTTCCGGCAGACATGATGTGTCTCTTGCTTTATTTAGTTTTCAACAGTGAAAATTCTCGGGACCTACAGACTTGACACCTTGTGGATGTCCAGCACAACTGTTAGGATGTGTCCAATACGTTCCTGGGATATGCATTCTCCAGTAGCACACATACGTTGAAAAGACGTGGATTAAACGTTAGTACTCAAACGTTGTAAATGTACCGAAATGTCCGCCTGTTCAACGGTTTATTCGACGTTTAATAATGGTTGAGAAGAAACAGGTTGAAATCAAGAAGCGGACGATATAAAAACGGGTTCAGTTGGTCAAAACAGAGCATTGTTGCTGTCTATTGGTATACACATTTAGTCCGTTGCTTTCATCATGATATACAGTATTAATTTTTCAACAGTAAATTATTAAACCGCCTGCTGCAGGGTTCGAAGCTGGAACGTTCCTCATTCGTCGTTGGTAGCTCGTCGCTTTATCCCCTCATCCGCGGATCCACCTTGAAAGTAGCTACTCTTTTAATAACAGTATCGGTAATAACAGGCAGTCTAGAATGCACTCGCCACAAATACAGATGCGTCGTTTCACCACCATGTAAGAATAAGAATAAAGAGTACATTCCTTCTTTCTTTGTTATGTGCGTTTTTTTCTTTTTTAACACTTTGACCATCGCTGCACTATTAAATCTGTATTTTCCAATAAGTGTAATATGTCGTCTTTAAGAATCGCGTATAAAGAGAAATTTATGCCATAATTGAAAACACTTCACATTAACGCTCTATTAACGAAACTAAATGTTTGTTTAAATATCGTTTAAAATTCAATCTCTTTTCAACATACAAATGAGAACATGGAAAATGTAGTTAATTTTATTCTGTTCACTTTTAAGCACAAATTTTATGTAATTAACTTGGAAAGATAATCTAGAGCGCAGTTCAAGATAAGAGTTAAAAACACGTCGTATTAACGTCCTATCAACGAAATCAAATTTTCGTTGGAATGTAGATTGAAATTCAATGTGTTTTCAACATGAAAAAGAGGATACGAAATAATGGTTAATGATATTCCCATGAAACGAAATCTATACCATAGTTGAAAATAACAGTTGAATCCACGTTGAACTAACATCTTATTAACAATATCAAGTCTTTGTTGAAATATGACTTAAAATTAAATACTTTTTAACTGATGACGGTTATTCAACGAAATCAACCACAAATCAACGTTCAAAACAAGTTTGTGTGCTACTGGGACACTTTCTCTGTAATGAAAGGTCACACGCCTGTCTACCATTATGAGATTCTGGATTGCTGTGATGTTTTCCTCCCTACAGGTCGTTTGCTGGCCTTCCACTGCGAGGGATATCTTGGACAGACGGGTTCCATCTCTTGAATTCCGCCACCACGTTTTAACAGTGGAATAAGAAGGGGCATCCTCCTCTAATGTTTCCATCATGTCGTTGTGGGTTCACTCATTCCCTTTTTCGGCAGGTATTGGATAACAGCACGTTTGATCACTTTATCCAGTTTGCAGACAATGATCAACTTCTGCAATCAATCTTCAATACCTGAAACAAAGAAGAAGACATTTGTGAGAAATCTGGTATGGCACTTGCAAAGATATGTACTGTAACTAGCAAAACTAAAATTGGGTTACGATATATGCTTAATGGGTAGGCCGAAAACTTTTCAGTCAACTCACATATGTAATATACAGCTCCCCGAGACGAGACATTTCTGAACAAGACATTTTCGGGACCAGCCTCAGTCTCATTCCGTGGGCAACACTGCCCGCATCAGCTAAAATAGATTTCCGTTCAGTCCACCAGACTAATACCAGTGAGTTTAATTTGATAATTGATATAATGGGGCGATCGATTGCTTTACAAATCCAGATAGTTGGAATAGATAGATAGATAGTCTGCATTCTGCAAACAGACACAAGAGGGAACAGTTAATCTCCTTTGTACACTCTCACCCAAACGGAACCAAACTTCCAATTTTAATTTAGTCAGGGAATCTACCAGAATTTCCAGTTTGGGGGATGGATGTAAAGACAAAATGGGGTGGCGTTACAGTAGAGAAAATTAAGGATATATGTGCTATATGATTGGGGGGGGGTGCAGTCCCTATTTGAGGGGATCTGACAGAATCCCTGAACTCAGTTTTATGATTGCTGTCGCTGCGTGGTTCCTTTTTTATTTGTCTTAATTTTTGTCAATAACGTGTGAATATTATGTATACGATACGATGTGCTTTTATACAATGTGCAGTAAATCTTCACCTTATGGCGGATGTTGAAAGAAGTAAAACTTCACCTTACCGCGGTTGGGCCGTATTCGTCTTTTGCGATTACTTCAGAATTGAGGGGTTAATATGTATTTTTACATGCTTTTCCTTAGTTCAAAATTATTCGTGGTGTACTCAGAGCTTGCAACGTTAATTTAACTTATTTCCCGACATCATACAATGATGAAAATTCGCACAGCGACTAAGTCATGTGACAATACAATATTCTATCGTTACTTTTATATATTTCTATATTTTAAAAGCATATTTGAATGTTTTTTTAATATCAACTTCTTTATCCTAAAATAAACATTAGCCTGCAAAGAAGTGTAGTTTGAGTGATTGCAGAACACTTTAGGATTTAGGTCAAGAAACATTAGCTTTAGAAAAATTATCCGAACACCGAAATAACTCGAAAATAATAATAATAATAATAATCAGAGGCGGCGATTACTCGTCAGAAATGGGGAGCAAGTTAGCCTTTGAATATTTGTATGACTGTAGAGCATGTTTGATAGACGTTGTTCTCGAGTTTTCAAAAGTGGGATTGCATAAATAGCAGGATATTTTGGACAATATTTATAATAAATAGGGTCGGCATATCTGGAAATTTTTAAATAAATAAAATTATATGCTTGTAAGTAGCAGTAACAGTTCAATTTTATTCAATTTTTCATGTAACCTATATGTAGTATAAGGCATTATTTGCGATACGTTCCAAAATAACCCAATTTGATGCATTCCCAGTTTTCTCACCTAAGAGCATATGAATATACAAATTAACCGCGTTGTTTTTCGTATAACACTAAATGTAGCACGTAGTATAGTATTTTCTGTGTAATTAGTAGTTTTTAAAGGTAGATTATGTTATTTTTTGATAATTTTAAACACATATGAAATTTTAAATATATTTTTACATTTTTAAACACATAACAAATATATATATATATATATATATATATATATATATATATATATATGAACAACATTAACTCAAAGTACACTTCATACAAAGGAAACACGATTCTGTCAGAAGAAATGAATACAGTTGTGCACGGGCAGCTGCTCATAATATGTATACATTGAACAAGAAACTGAGATCTACAAAAATATTTCAAAATAAATAAATAAATAGACAGGATAATGTTAATATAGAATCACATTGAAGACAATACTAGCTAATGCAAATGACCGGTAATGTATATGGTAACATGTTGAAAACATCAGCAGTAAGTCAGTTACTGTAGCGGTCGGGAATCGAAGTCGGGTCCCTCAGTTGCATTCCAGGTGATAGGTGTTCTACCATTGAACTATCGGCGCAACGACCGACTTTTCTATATATTTGATATTCCTCTAACCTCAGCTGGACCATTAAATCACTGCTGATATACAGTGCCAAGGTACTCGTCTCCTTGTGAAGATTTTAATTGAGGAATCTTTTTGGATTTCCAGGTCAGAAAAATATCTAATGTGCAAGAGGAATCGGTCGTTCGGCAACAGTTCAATGGTAGAACACCGCTGACATGTAACATGTAACTGGAGGTCCCGACTTCGATTCCTGGTCGCTGCATTGACCTACTTTTCTTTCTACATATAGGGTTACTTTCACAAAATCTGCAGGGAAACGGGGGACAAAGTGAATACAGTAGAACTCGGTTATAACGATATCGAAGGGACCTGAAAAATAGTGTCATTGTAACCGAGTGTCGTTCTAACCGAGTTTTATGCTATCAGTCGAGTAAGATGGAAAATGATGCAGAACAAACTTAATTAGGCCTAGTTTAGATTGTATTCACTTGAAAACCTGGCATTAACAATGCAAAGTTGATATACAACATAAAGTACAGTACGTTATTAAATTCAGCCGTGTAAGATGGTAAAAGATGACATAACGTAATATTGATTACTGTATTAAATTCCACGGAACAGTAAAATTACTCTGACTAAATTCACCACAAAAATTAGCTTTCCATCTTCCATTCTCAACTTCAACTATGTCTCCAAAGTTAAAGCTGTGTCTTTTTTCTAGCTATGCTGAACCTTTAAACTAGAACAGGTAGTAGTACTGATAGTCCTAGCATGACAATGCTTTAACAGTTTCCAAAGGTCATTGATAGAAGGGGGAGGTTAAGAAAACTCTGAATACAGCCTCGAGTTCTCAAGGTCAAGCAGCAATAGATTTGAAAACACTATTCATTATCTTTAGCCTACCGCGACCTTATCATTAGCGGCGCGCGTGCCCTCTGTCTTTGTTCCCATTGTTACCTTACTTCAAACGCCCCTCTCTTTCCCGCACCCAGGTACTCATAGTGAAACCTAGCAGTGCTGTTTAAAAATAAGAAGGAATGGTATGTAAGGGAGAGAGAAGGAGAGAACAAAGTTTATTCCTTTCATTTAAAGTTTGGTAAAATGATTTTCCTTTCTCCCGCAGCTGAACAGTGAGTCGGAAATGATGATTTATGAATGAAGCGATTTGTCCTTTTGATCAGGAATCTCGAGAAAAATAGCCCCAAAGAGACGAGACAAACAGGTTCTTGAAAAACCGTACTCTAAACTGAGGTTTAAAATGACGTTATTTGCGAGGTTGACGAATTTATGTTTATCGCTTTAAGCGAGGTTAAAAAACACATTCCTTAAGAGGAATATGTTGGTACTACAGAAAACATGACGCTATAGCCGAAGTGTCGCTATAACCGATGTCGTTATAAACAAGTTACACTGTATATGAGGCAAAGCGAATAATGGAATTTACACCCTTTTAAGAAGGGATGGCAGCAAAACTTCTTTGTGGCTTGTGACGTTAGTAGTGAAGGAACAATACGTCGTCGAGATTGAACGCCTGTGTGTTATTGTATAGCAAAGCAAAGAAAAGAAAATACACGATTCTGAAAATTTTTCAGTGTAGGATTTTCAAAATCTTTACCCATTTTTTCATTTTTCTTTGTTTCTGAACCCATGATGAACGAACAATGTGTGATCTTAGCTTTGTTTGCATACTTCAAAGTAATTGTAACTATGACGTAGACGGAGAATAGACAGTCTCTTGTTCTAGGTGGCAGCTTGGGACAAACTGAATAATTCTTTGCGGCGAGAAGCGAATCGTGATGTTCTTTTGTGGTAAAATTTTTTACTGCCACTTGGAAGTTGAATTGTCAGAGAATTACGTTTACTTTGTTGTACGTACTTTTAGTTGCTGTTTAAAGCTGTTAACGCTGTAGATCACCCCGCCATCTTGGTACGCACCTTCCATTGATTTACACGGGAATTGTTTTACTCATTTTATGCCTCTCGGATGTAGAATATTTAAGTTCTGCTTTCACAAAATTTGTCTTGGTGGTTATTTTGACTCTTGTATAGTTTTGGTTTGTGAAGTTTCTCCAAATATATAATTATAATGTATTATTAATAGTTTGCTATATAAATCACAATATGTTAACGGGAAATTATACTGTTCCTGTGTAAAATATTGCATTTCTATTAAGTAGCATGAGTAAAAGAGAGCATGACGATAAGCTGTGCGAAAACAGAAGTTAAAACTATACTCCTGAAAAGTATAAAACGAGTAAAGCAATTCCCATGTTAATCAATGGAAAGTGCGTACCAAGATGGCGGGGGTGATCTACAGCCTTAAGGTTGAGTGTTTCACTTTGCCCCCCCCCCCCTTTCCCTTCCTCTATCGAAACTTTATGTGAATGCTTATTATACAAGTCAGCACACTAGGCAAAATCCGAGATGATACCTATCAACTAGGTGCTGGCCGACTCCTCGCCACATCCTTTCTGCTACTCTATCTCGGACTGAGCCAAAGATGCTGGCCGTAAATAGCAATTCACATTCAACAAATGACCAGTAGAAGATGTTACTTTTCTAGTTACGAAATTTACTTTGTGATAATTCTCAATTTACAGAATTTTGCAACAACTGAAACTGAACGAGCTTGAAAAGAGCGTATTATAAGCGTAACATCTCATAATAATCGAGAAAATAAGACATGCTAATGACACAAACTCTTTAAGAAATTGACTTTTTTGTAGTATTGTAAGTGTGCAACAAATGACTCGAGAATCAGAAAGCAATTCTACCTTTTTTTCTTTACGCTTTTCAATATGTAATTTTTATATCTTATTTTCACTAGTCAAATGCTTGGGAAAAAGTGGGGTGACAGCTGCCCCCCTCTAATCGCCGCCCATGATAATAATAAAACATTTTTAAAGACATACTTTTCTTAAAACAATTCGTACTAAAGAGTAAAAAATAATTTTGTTTATGCATGACTGAAAAGAAAAGTACGAGGTGCGCCAATTAAAAAAATTAAAGAGTGACTATATATGAAAACATCCCATGTTTTTCTTTTTAGTCATGCATACACAAAATTATATTTTACTTTTTAGTACGAGTTGTTTAAGTAAAGTATGTCTTTAAAAAGTTTTTTTTTTTTATTATTATTATTCTTTTTTAGTAGTGAAAATGAGACCAGGCGGAACGAAAAGTGACGGTGGTCTCGCAGTTTCAAAAGTTGGTCTCGCCTCGATTTAAGGTCTGAATTTGTTCCTTTATTAATATTTTTTTAAAATAACATTTATTTAACCCGAAAGCACAAAATTCAGGTATTTTAATAAAGCTTCTAATATTCTTTACGCTTTTCAACTGATTTCAGTCTTTAACATTGCTACATGTAAAGAAATTTATATTATGTCCCTGATTTTGGAAAGCGCATGATATTCTGTACGATCGCAAATTGCACGGTCGCAAAAAGCATGGACTCCTTTGAACAAGTGTCAGTGAGTGGATTTTTTTATGGTTACAGGTGTGCTTTGCGGTTTGCATTCAATCATGTGTTTATTATCATGATACATAATCAAAATTGCAATGTGGAAAGTATTAAAAAGGTAGCAGTAGAAGGGAATTATGGGCAGAGTTGAGCAAAAAATGGAAAGGCAAAAAGGTGCTTCCATATTTAGCTGGAAGCAACAATTCACAGACTGGTTTCTTTCAGACAAGAAAAATGTGCCATACAAGAAAAATGTGGGCACAAAATAATACTTTGCATGTTGAAGAAGAAATAGAAGAAAAGCCACTGCAGTTTTAATTCAGGATACCACCCCAATATATCAGGTAAGGTTTCGGATCATAAACCTTTCATTAAGAGAAGAGTACGCTACTGGTTACCACTGAGCGTAACAAATATATATAATAATAATAATAATACACAGCCATATTCACTCCACTACTACTGGATGAGGCCTCTCCCGGAGGAAGGAGGTGTCTACTGCTCCCACGCTGACCAGACGTGTTGGGAGAGGAGAGCCGAAGCTCTCAACTGTGATATAATATATATATATATATATATATAATAAATCACAGCCATATTCAATCCACTAGTGGATGAGGCCTCTCCCCGAAGGGAGGAGTTGGTCTACTGCTCCCACGCTGACCAGACGGGTTGGGAGAGGAGAGCCGAAGCTCTCACTGTGATCGCCACTGTCTTTTATTCACAGCAGCTCCCCAATTGTCCTCACGATGCTGGGTCAACACCGAAATATTTGAGCCCCCATCGGGAATCGAACCCGGGACCGCTCGCA
>JAGDQP010028999.1:0-11965 GCA_022664845.1 Lepisma saccharinum
CCTAGACATGTCAGGAAAGCAAAAAAGAGAAAAGTATTGTTGTATTAAGGCTGCAACACTGACAACTGGTATGCTGAGTGTTTAGACCTCCATCAGACGTTGTTCTAGCATAGCAGGCAATATTCATTTCAAGTTTTGTAGGGATATGTTGAAAGGTATAAAATATGGTGCCAAATCTAAATTTAAAAATAAGTTGGCAACTTTGACAACTGAGAAGCTTGTGAGGTACTTTGCACCACAGTCGTTTTCTAAAGGATCCGGAGAGTATTCATGCAAAATTTGGTATAGAAGTACAGAAGAAGCCTCTGCAAGAATTGAATGTTTAAAGAAATTGGCAACACTGACAACTGGGTGAATTTCGTAAAATCCTTTCTTAGGGATATGTGATGGAAAAAGTATGTAAACAATATTTCACAGCTTATATCCATATTATTACTAAGGTATGTTGATTATTTTCGTGAGCGAGTAAATCAATGATAGTTTGGCAACTTAGATTCTTAGTGGAAGCCAAAACCTCACAGTCATTTTCTACAGGTGGCGAAAAGTATGCATGAAAATTTGGTGTAGATGAAAAGCAGTTGCAAGTAGTTATTTTAGTTTTGCAACACTAGCAAGTGGGGATTAATTTCGTAAAATCCGTTCTTAGTGGTACTCTATGTGATAAGGAAAAGCAGTTATACAACATATCAGAGCTCTGTCTGTATTAGCTACTGAGTTCCGTTGATTACACTGTGAACGATTGAATTAGAGATTTCTCACAACACTGACAAATGCTCTTGTCGGAGCATTCAACCCCAGCAGCCTTTTCCTAATGATGCCGGAAAGTATTCGTGCAAAGTTTATTGTTGGTATGATAATACAGTGTAGACACATTTAAAAGAATTACATTTTTTAAAGTTGGCAAAACTGACAAAGTAGCGCGAGTTTCATCATAAAATCGCTTAGCGCAGCTCTATATGTTGAGAAAAGACCACACGAAAATTGTCACGGTCCTATCCTCATTAGTCACTCAGTTATGTCGATCAATCAATGAGTAAATGAGTTCGTAATTTATTGGCAACACTAACGACTTTGGTTCTTGGCGGATCGTTCAACCGCACAGTCGTTTCGTAATGGTGCGGAAGAGTATTCACACACAATATGGTGCGGATATGGTGATTGCACTAATTGGTGTAGAAGTATTAGAAATAATTTTATTTTTTAAAGTTGGCAACACTGTCAAACAGGGGTGAGTTTACCTATATATAGATCGTTGTTTGGTATCACTGCCACATTTAGAACGCTAATATTATTTTTCCTTTCGTTCCTCTCATGATGTTTACGTCTCGATTTAAGATAAAGTATTTTATTACTAGAATTAAAACGCACTTCACATTTTAATTTGCATTTTATTTGTTCGACAGTTGGAAACACTGCTCAGTGGATATATGAACTGGTTTTCAATGAATGAATTACTTCATGGTGATAAGTAATGAGTCATTTGTAATGAGATTATCTTTCCATCACTGATAATGGAAAGCTCTATGGATATGAAGTTAGGTATGAAGCACATCTTATATGCATATGTATTAAACAAGGATTTTGATATATTGTAAAGTATCAATGTTCCACAAACATTCATGTGCAAACCAGGGTTCGAACCCGGAACTCAGGGATTCGTGGGCTGAAGCCTAATAGAAGATAATGATTTATTTCCTATGGTCTGACAGAGATGGTAACTTTTGAAAGAAGACTTCATGGGGCAAGAAACAGCCAGTGTCTTAGGCTGCTTTTGTGCAAACACGTTTCTCAAGCGACTTTCGAACCACACGAACGCAGCGTTCTATAAAACAATGGAAACAAATTAGTACATTCATGCAAATCACGCCCGAGTTTCTGCGGTGGCATTATCAAACACAACCGTCGTGGTAGTATTTATAAAACACCCCCACCCCCTCCAAAAAAAACGAAGTAAAATCGAACATGGCAGCGTTGCCAGGCGTTCACGATAGTTGCTGAGCACCCTTGCTATATATGTCATTTGCGAAACGTAGTGGCAACCATGACATCTTGATTTTTCTTTCTTTTTTTAACCCAGCTGCACCTGTGTGCTTGGTAGACAAATTTAAAAAAGCAATCGGGATCGTCAGAAGAATATAAAGACGGAAATGTGAAGAAGAATCAATGGCTTGAAGTGAGTGCAACATTCAACCCAGAATTCGAAGGATTAGATGCCAAGGACAAAAAAATATAAATATTATTTATTTGCGCAAATAATTAAGTTACGCAAATAATTATGTGTTTTTTTTTTAATTGTTTCGATTTGCTATATTTGCATAACGCCACAAGCACTACTTATAGAGTTCAAGCCTGTCGCCGCCAGATGTGTTCATAATTTCGATGGATTTTCAATTTGAATTCATTTATGGGCTTTTGGCATCTTTGGGTCAAGCTGAGTACAGTATGTTGGTTTCGTCCTGACGTCCAACTGCTGAAACTCCGTACACCTTAGCTCTGGATAACCACTGCTGTCAAAGAGGGATGCACATGGCAGATGGACCTGTTCCTCGTGGCCATCAAGTTCGCGACCGTTACCAGTGGACTGCTGTGGATGCGCGTTGAAAGATGTTCTATGTTCCTTGATAATCAAACAGTCAAAAGGAATAAATCCAACCCTCTGTAGTTCAATAGTAATGGTCTTTACACTCAAATCTGGAATCAGTTGGCCAATCTGCTCTGGTTCAGGATGTAACTTCTGAAGGAGACACACAAACAATGACGAATTATCTCGGAGGGACGGATGTCATCCTGGGACGGACTGGCATTTAACTTTCTTCCTCTTCTCTGTTCCCTAGTACACCTTTTTTTCTGTCACTGTAGACGGACAATGTGAAATTAAGGGACAAATTTTACGGTGAGTGAAATTTCAAAAACACAAAAAGAGCTATGGAAATTATTTCAAGAAACCGTGGGTCGGGCGGTAGCATGAATTGGACGGCCTGACTACGAATTGGACGGCCCGTGTTCAAATCCCGGACAGAACACTCTTCTCGCAGTGTTCCCATGCCTGGCGCTCTTGGATGTACTCAACCTCGTACCAAATTGAGTACCAGAGTGACCTCGGTATTCCAGGGCATTTTGGGGAGGTAAAGGTGGTAGAGCGTGGGACTTGACCACCCCACGCTCGACCGTAGGTCAAGTAAATGTGGAGCGCTACCTTCACATCCCCCATGCGCTTTTCACGGCGTTTGGGTATCGCATAGTTGATAACTTTACCTTACAATAATTTTGGTTGAGCATTTTCGCACATATGTTGGAACTAATTAAATTAGTTGTAAAGACGGCTTTTGAAAAGAATGATAATTAGCCATATAATTAATGCTGAAAGACTAAAACACATTGTACCAGTTGATGGTTGTAGGTTGTCATTCAAGTTCCAGATCCCTCCCTCCTCCCAACAAAATTTACAATTTGGACCTCTTAATTTCCTTAACCACTAACAATAAGACTGAATCGGGCCATAATATCTGAACGACTGGATTCAGAAAACAAAGAAAAATTATGTCCCTGCTAAGTCGGAACATCTGGAAACTATTCACTATCTGGTAGGGTATCCGAAACAGCACTCAAAGGAATTCTGTACTAGTCAATTGATATTTCTCTTTGAAAACAAAAAATCTCTCGCTTAAGCAGTGGATGAATTCTGGCTCACAGAGCGTGAATTCTCTTTGATAGTTGTGCCATCTAGGAGCAAACAGCCGAACTTCAGAAATGTTTTGCTGTTCGAATTTCAACTACTAAATGGCTCTGTGTATAATTTCGTTGCTCACGATAAATGCAGGTCAAGATACGCACCGGCGGACATGTTATATCCAGACAAAATGTTGTACTCCAAATATATCACGAGTTTTTTATCTCTATTGTTAGTAAAGCGATACGGAAATACTTGATCTCTGTCTATAGTAGGACAAACGACAGGAAATTATAGAGAAAGGTTAGAAAAATACGGATCCATAATGCGTTTTCTTTTATGTAATGTTTTCTAAATTTAAGGACTCATTTTCATGAAAGCTTGCGTTGCTTGCAATTTGCGTGAATAGCCAATTGCAATACGTGTTAAGTAAGTGTAAGACGTGTTCCAATTGGCTATTCACCCAAAATCGCACGCAATGCAAGGTTTCATCAAAATCAGCCCTTCCTTATTATGATAATTCAGTACGTTCTTCTGTTGGTGTTGTAGTTTATTTCCGTTCTGAAATGACAAAACCAAATTCCAAGAATTAACACAATAGAATTCCATTACCACTATGAGTTCATACACCACCTGGTACGAAGGATTATTCAGTAAACCCGCAGGAATGGCATTGTTATACTTTTTTCCTCACAAGTACAAAAGTACAAATGAACGAAGAAAAAAATATTTTATTTTCTCTTGATTCATACAGTTAAAAAAATCCTTTAGTAACTTAGCAGCCATTGGAAGTGTAATTAATGCAGGTCCTGTATTTCAGCTGATTAGATACTATTGAATCGCGACAAATTTGCGATGGCAAATTTATGTATTCAAACAATTTCAAATGTTTTAACCCAGTTTACCGAAAACTCTCTTCTATTTGGACTGTAATCAATCTCAATATTTGCGTACAGCATGTTTCAAGAGCCCCTTTTACCCCCCCCCCCACCAAGTAATCCTAACTAACTAACTATATGGCTTATTATTATTATTATTATTTATTGTTTAGTGTAGGGTTACATTAAGCTATACAATTCTTTTACATAAATAATGGTTACATATAGAAGAGCTTGTTGCCCTACAGTAACAAAAAAAAACACATAAATAAGACACAAATATTATGCAAAAGCATACAAAAAGATAGAAAAGTTACAAAATAAGTAGCATATACACGTCCGTGCTTATGATATGTAGTTAAAGTAAAACACAATGATGGGAAAACAAAACACACAAAATCATGATAAAAGAAACAAAAATACATTTGGGTAAATAGTGAATGGTTGAAAGATTACAAGGTTGAAATGGCTGATTTGTTAATATTACCCATAAATACTAGCCTGCAACGCTGTGCCATTTGACTGGTTGGAGAAAACTTTAGGATTTAGAAAAGAATATTAGAAAAACTTTTAAAGAAACTTTTCTTAAACTATTCGTGAAAAGTAAAGCTGATGTTGTTTATGCATCACTAAAACGAAAAGTCACTCTCTCATAAACAGTCACTTAAAAATTCTTCAATTAGCGCGCCCCATGCTTTTCTTTTTAGTTGTGCATAAACAAAATTATTTTCTTTTAGTTTTCTGTACGAATTGTTTCAGAAATGTATGGCTTTTAAAAGGTTTTCTATTTGTTTTTCAATTACTGTGTATTTATTTGTGACGTCATAATTCTCCTTTCCGCATAAAATGAATGAATAATTAAACGTGATTGATTACACGGATAGATAAAAAATATAAAGGTGGGCGCCAGTCCAGCAGTGCCAAACAAAAGGTAACTAGGACCTTCAAATACTTACTTATATAAAAATAGATAAAAAGTTCTTAACATCCAGAATATTAAAATAGCTTACAGAGATTCCAAGAGTAATTAGAAATCATAAATATGTGGTCAAGGGCTGATCTCCTCACTGCTGCCAGAGCCTAGAAACAACCTTATGACAAATAGGATAAAAAGGAATCAAATGATCTTTTGAGAAATTACTCATACAATGCCACTATCTAATAAGAATTTGTATTTACAACGGGGAAAAATATCTTTGTAGGAAATTGATTTCTTTAATACATTCACAAACAAATGATTCCTATATCTACTATAAAGAAATAAGAATATACACTTTATTTACGATCTTGAGCCGTCAGGATCTTTTGAAAATGGATCAGCAGAAACTACCGAAACGCGCCGAAATTTTACGAGCATTATAATCGATTAGAAAGATTTTTTACCTATACTTTAATTTGGATTACACTCGCCAAAATTGAGTACTGCTCAGATTTGTTAATAATCATTTCTAGAGGGAGTGTGAAAGGATCTAAAACAAAGGGTGCGTTAAATTTGTTGCCCGCCCAGTGGCCTGACTATTGGCCTGCCCTGTGTGTAATTTAACAGAATATTCGTTGTCGAGCCAAAACAAGATAGCGGATTTCTGGTTGAATCAGCGTTGCCGACCAACTGAATGAAAATTACTCATAGAATGTGGATTACGTTCTTCGTTGAACATGACTGAGCGTAGTTGTTTATATAGTTCGTATGAATACCAAAACACTTGAATTCTGAGTTTATGTTGAAATAGAGGTGAAATGTAGACAACCTTATTTAAGACGGTTTCCTAAAATTAGCAGTTTTCGATTTGTACAATTTGCAGGGGAATTTTTCTCTGAATGCAGGGAATCGTATTTTCTATCCGTTCATATACCAGGATTGGGAGATATTTCAAAGAATACACCCACCAAAGATTTCTGCAGAGAGGAGCAACTCGCAATCATTCCCCGCCTCAAAGCCAACACTGGAAATTAGTGAAAACCGCTTTTAATTGTCTTTATAAATAATTTGCTGTTTGATTGCTAATATTGAAGAAAAAGGAAAATTTAATATTTTTAATAATTTATTTGTTTTCTGTTGTTGTTGGTCATATAGTATAAACTAACCTTCTTGTTACCTTTTGCTTAATGATTTTTAACCAAATTGTCACTCTTAATCGATTTTTGGTAAGTTATATTTCTAGCCTGTATTTTGAAACAAACAAGCAAGATAGGGTACCGGATAGGGGCCTACCGGACATAGCTACGCAAGAGTTCATTTTCAACCCGCTTCCGATTGGGATGGGTTACCAATTGAAACGCGTATTTCCTTGTAAGGTTAGGGCTGGATTTCATGAAAGTTTGCGTTGCTTGCTTGGCGTGCGATTTGTATGAATAACCATTTGAAACACGTGCCACACTTACCGTACAATACAACACGTTATAAAACACGTGTTTCAATTGGCTACTCACCCAAATCGCAAGCAACGCAAGATTGAATAAAAGTCAGCCCGAATAGTTAAAATACGCACACTTATGAAGATAGTGGGAGTTGTAAATTCATAGAGCCTCTGTCTAGAAATAGAAGGAGGATTTATTCTCTATATTAGTTACTTCTGTTAGACGGTGTTTGAAGATGCTTTAAATACTATTACTTTGATCGTTTCGGATATACAGAACCCAGAATGTGATGCAAAACCAAGGGAGATAGATGAATGCAAGGATAAAATGTAGAACTATGCGTTTTGGCAGCCCTCCTATCACTCCTGGGTTTTACAAAATTGAGAGGGCGCAAGTGGAATTTTACACGGTTTCTATTGAGTTTTATCCGTAAGAAAAGTTGGGGTGCTCGATAATTTAGGGAGTGGCACCCTACCACAGGGAGCGAACTGACGTAGGTCAGTGGTAGAGCGTTGGGGTACCATTTGGGAGGTCGTGGGTTCGATTTCAGCGGCCGATCATCCTGACTGAGCTTTTTCCAGTTTTTTTTCTATCATATGAAGCTAATACCGGAATAGCACCTTCAACCGAGACCTTAGCGAATCCTTTCCCCTCCCTATCCCGGCCTGAGCCTAAGAAGCCTAAAGGCCAAATACAACCCCCACCACAGGGGGTTCCAGCAAAATCACTGGCGACGGCCGAGAAACCATTCATCGGTCAAGATTTGAATTTAAACTGCTTTTACTGAAGGGGTTCAACCTACGGCGGTTCTGCAACATCATCTACCTCTTTTCGAGGGAACGAGAAAGTGGTCACGTAAACGGTAATAATAATAATAAGATCCAAATAGACAAACGTCACAAAATAGTATACATTAATGCCAAGCAGACTCAATGATCTATTACTGCTAATCCAAACGTCACGTATCGAACACTTTGTTTTCTCCTTAGTCTTTGCTCACCCGGCAAATTCAGGAATGGTGCCTAAAAAGAGGCGCTTGCCGTTACCTTCATGGTTTCTCAAAAGTCTTCTTCCAAAGGAGCATGAAATCCCAGACTCGTTACATGCTTAGATTTTACAAACCGGTTCAATCAATGAATAATAGATAACACAGGAACGGAAGATGAAAAAGCTACTCTTTCCTTTCTCTTCTGACTCCTTCGGCCGAATGGAAAGAGCGAGCAAGAGTGAGGTGACAGTAATTTCTTCTGTTGTTGAAGCTTAGCAACACAGGGTCGTCTCAGTGGTGCAATCTTACAGTGCTGCGCGAAACTAACGCTCGAGCGACCCAAGGGGAAATCTCGTCCAAGTGCGCATATGATGTCGCAAGCGAGAAGAATGATGTGAATGAGCAGATGAATAACGCACGCAATTTGTATCAAGTATATTGTGTTTAACGAAAACGTCTGAACAAGAGGATTTAATATTTTTGTTACATTTTTTCGAGAATTTAATCCAACGAAAATTTAGTCGTTACATTTTTTTCATCACTCCAGTTTGGTGACGTTTTTTAGACAAGTATGTAGTGCATGAAAACTGAATATCTCACGTAACGTGGGTTTTCATTATCATAGTATAAGTGGTAATCATTTCTAGACTATTATTACAATATTTTCACTGTTTAGGTTTCGCGAAGTAATAATTTTAAACAGTGCGTGAACAATGTTGCGACCAAGGTTGGTAGACGGTTGGCTCAGAAGTCGGAAAGCCCTGGGAATGATCGGAGCTAAGGTTACCAGCTGGAAGTTGACAAATGCAGGACTAAAAAAATCAGGACTTTGTAATAACATGCCGGACACTTTGATTTTTGCAGCAATACATATTTTTATTGCCAGAATCACGTTTGCTATGTACATTTTAATGTTGTAATGAATCTCTTTTGTATTAAACATGAGCAATGTCAGATTACATGGGACCGCGGTGGCTCAGTGGTAGCGCGCTCGATTACATGAGAGAACAGCGTTGCCAGAACAGAGTGCGACGAAACAGCACCGGCAAGAATAGAGCGGACGACAAAATTCCGTTGGTCATAACGAATTATCTCTATCCAAAAGCGAAACTGGAGTGACTGCTGCTAATGAAAATTTCATGAATACTTGCAGCCAGGGAGCGGAGAGGACACTAATCTCGCTCACAGACTCTTTCTGAAATTACTAAATAACTTTTCACTATGTCGAGGATTCCAATTTGGATTCTATAGTTCTAATATTATGGAGTATAAAATTAGAAATAATGCTTCCAGCAATAGGAAGAGACTTAGAATGCTTTGAACTAAGTTCCGCAGAAATCTCGTGAATTTACACCCGAAAGTAACCATGAGGCCAGGTCTCGGTTTCACTTCTCGCCTTCACTCAAAGAAAAACTTAGTCCCCAAACACGAACCGTCGCAAATATTCTTACTAAATAGAAAACAGTTTCCAGAACACTACGAGCAGCAACAGCAAGAAAATAAAACTACCTATACACCCAGATTCTATATCCAAAACATGGTCAGGTCGTGGGTTTGCTTCCCAGCTCGGAATATCCTAACAAAGTTACTATTGATTCTACAACGCGATAAAATAATGATCAACTTGTTCTACTTGATAATCACGGATGGCTTTAGATACCGGGGATACAAAACACGTGCTCGTTAGGTGCCATCCGGCTACTCGGGTGAGATACAACAAAGTAACATTCGGTTTCGAGCTACCATTAAAACCGGGAAAATAACTGCTTTCGTGCCCGATACTAAAGTCCCTAAAATCCCAATTAGAGGCTCGAAACTTAGAAGAGATATGACAAAGGTTAAGTACTGCAAAATTGATCGCACCGACGACCCCAAGGACGAACACTATAATTAGATTTTATCTCCGTTCAGCCGCTGGAGAATCCTACATCAATATAAATTACATCCAATATAGAAAATACGTAATCAAATCAATGACTCTTTTACCTGCTAGAGAAATGTACTTCAATTCGAAAAGCCATGGGTCAAAACCCACTCACCATAAAATGTAGAGACCACAGGAATATGCTCCAAATAACTTCCAATCTTTATCATCGAACAATACCTTAGCAATATATACTCCAGAAATATTGCTAGTGAGAATGTAAGTTGAAACCTCGCCTTCATGTAGGTTTGGAAAATCCGTCTAAATTTCAGCAGCGATACAATACACCTTTCCCCAATGGGACTCAGATAGTTCTGTTCTGTTAATGCATTCCAAAATGGGTGCAAAGTCTTCGTCAGTATGGCTTTCAGATATGCTTACAATATACTATGTACAATAGTCAAATTATGTAAAGTAATTGTATACAAGTAATAGCTTTAGCGGGTTACCAGGAATAAGCGAAGGTGTTAAAGAGAATAATTAAAATGTCAAAACCAGGAATTTTTAGGACGAAATTAGAAATTTTTAGGACATAATCAGGAAGTTTGGTCAAAGTAGGCGATGAGTTTGGTGAAGCTAAAAGCCTTTTCCTCAAAATGGACATAATAGTAAATAAAAGGAAAATTATATAACTGGAAAGAGGTATAACCGAATAAAAGTATAACGTCGATGTGCGAACATTGTGTTGTGTAAGAGTATGTTATCTTCGTGTTCAATGTAGCCTACGTCCGTCAAACAGTCCTTCACTCCACTATCCACTGCCACAAGCGATGAGCATATGATCCTCCTCCTCTGGAGCCACACACAAACTCCACTCAGATAGTTCTAGAGGCCCATGGAAGCCGACACTTTCAACCACGCCAGAAGTTACAAATACCGCCGTGATGCGGCGCTGCCACAACCCAGTATATAATCCCTTACTTCTAAGGAATTCACATTTTGACATTTGCATCAGGATATCCCTAAAACCAAGAAAGATAAATTAGACTCAAAACAAAGGTGGAATATAACAATAAAACGTACATTACAACCCCTGAATTATAATTACCCTAAAATGTGTATATAATGGAATAACTATTCTATTAGACAATGTGAAATAAGTTGTTACAATATAAGTACGAAAAATAGCTTTTTTTACTTGCGGTATTTTTGAGTAAGATTTTTTTATGATCAATACGAGCTTACAGTTTTTTGTTTTGTTTTTCTTCCCTAGGTGAGTAAAATACAATGACTTGTGGAGTTGATGGTTTGATGGTAAGTGAATATTGAACACAAAATTCCCTTTGAAATGTGTGGATACAATGACATCTGGAGTATGAACAAGAAAATAAGACAAATCATTTGTATAAAAGACAATATCTCGTGTACCCTCTGAGTTTTCAGATGGGACTTACGTTTATACCAAATTTGGAACAGTCTTGAATTTCTTTGAAGTGACGCGATGACATAGTGGTTTCAGTGACGGATAACAAACAAATCTGAAGATTCTAGTTTCGAACCCCACTGCAGATAATGTAAAAAAATTACCAACTAGTTAATATATATATACTCATGAAAGCAAGGACGAAATCTGCTTAAATATGTATACTAATAGACAACAACCATTGTTAATAACCTTTTGTCAAGATTTTCCCGATATTGGGAAGACAGGTTTGTAGCAACTATGACGTGACAAGTGTGTAGCAAATGTGGTGGGCCAGGTTGGTAGCAAACATTTCATTTAGCACCTTTGCTGCAAGCTCGTAACAAGTTTGCATACTTGCAATGACATGGGTGCCTCAACTGAAAAAATAAAGTAATACTATATGAGAGTAAGTTAAATTAAAAGTCGTAATTACCGCCAGCTAAAAGGGTTTTTGCAATTTATTTTACTAATAGCACAAATGACCGTTGGTATGAATGTATTCTAACTGTTGCTAATTATGAATCACTTCAAAATAGTTACGCAAAGGAAGTGTTTGATATATCCACATCGTGCCAAAGCATTGTCGCTATATGCTGCCAACAAAATCTATTGACATGGATTTCCACGCACCTTTGGTTAAAACAATGTTTGGCTATCCTTTATTTCCCAAGTACCATAACTGGCTAATGCGAGATCATGCGTTCTTAGATAGAGAAATTATCAAGACTGTCAATACGATGTA
>JAGDQP010029000.1:0-23715 GCA_022664845.1 Lepisma saccharinum
CGTGTATAACAAAGTCATGTGAACATAATTTTGGCCATGATAGTACAATGAGATAAACGCACTTTTCGGGAAAATGCGATTGCCCTGATATGTAGATTAACGATGACGATACTTACAAAACTATAATATTTCGTCGACAAAGAATTTTAAGTCCAAAACTCTACTTGTATAGTTCCCTCGTTTCATCTCGGAGAGTGAATTTTATCTAAGACAATGAGAAATATTCTATCAACCCTACAAACACTAATCTGTTTCTGGACATATGGAGTACCAACGGGAGCAAAATTGGCCCACGAAATCTATGAACAAAATCAAGTCTTCATTATTAAAGAAACTGATATGTTTATTAAAATTAGTATTGTTTATACTATTTCACACAATTATAACTTCACTAACAACATAAATTTATGCTTAAATTACTTTACTTTTCCATTTAATTTAAAAACGACCTTTTTGAAATCTCAATATATATCATAATTGAAACTCATGGAACATGTTCCACTACCGTTCTGCACTCGAGTTTCAGCGTGACCTTTGCACAAAGAAATGAAAGAAGGTGGAAATATATATATGCCCCCCCCCCCCCCCCCTGCTTGTTGCGACTGGGTTAATGTTAATTTTCGTTTGTAGATTCCAGACGGATGAGACATCTTCGTGAATTTGGAAAATATTTTTTAGACATTCGACATTTAGTTTACTGTTAGTTATATACAAAATGTTCACCAAAGTTATTTTGAATCGTATTGAACGAGATTTAGATTTTAACCAGGGAAGGGAACAAGCCGGATTTCGTCGTGGATTTAGCACAATGGACCACATACAAACATTGAATGAAGTTATGGAAAGGACTAATGAATAAGAACTTCCACTATGTTTGAGATTCATACATTTTGAAAAAAGCTTTCGATTCGGTCTCCTTCGCAGCAGTGCTTAAATCACTTGAACATCAAGGCATCGAAAGTGCATACATCAAGTTACTATGAAACATTTACTCGGCTGCCACATCTGCCATTAGATTACATCAAGAAAGTGAAAGATTTAAAGTTGGAAAAGAAGTAAGGCAAGAAGATTCAATTTATCCAAAACTGCTTTCAGCTGTCCTGGTGAGTGTTTTGAAACTGGGATGTTGGAATAAAAATTGAAGTCGAATATTTTCATCACCTACGTTTCGCTGATGATATCGTCCTGTTTGCTTCAAATGCAGAAGAATTACAAACGAGAACGGAAGAACTGAGTAATGAGAGTTCGAAAATAAGTCTTAAAATGAACTTAAGTGAAACAAAAGTAATGTACTATCATGGCCAATATAATGTTTACATGACTTTGTTATACACGAATTTTCTCTAAGCCTACAAGATACGCCACCCAACTAACGTAGAGTGGGCGGTGTGATTCTGAGAGGGTGTGCGTGAACAAGCAAGGGTTGGAATTTTCTTTTCTTTAACAGAAAACATTATCACATGTCCTGGGTTCTGAAAAAAATATTTATGATCTCTTGTAGTATGTAGCAAATAATGAGAACTTAAGAGAGTTCCATTTCAAAAACAAAAAGAGGAAACGTAATACTATTTTTACATTGAGTGAACCACTGGTTCAAATTTACTGAAAGGTGTAATTTAAATTGTCCAGTAGAAAAGATCCTTACCGAACATGGAGAAGCGAAAATGAACGTTGAAACCTATGGTTACTAGGTATTTCTTAATGAATCGAATATTCTATAGAACACTAACGTCATGCACTAAAGACAAGAGAAAATATGTTTCTATCCGTTCTTAAAAATGGGGAACGATATTTGTTTTATAATTTTTGATATGTTGTTATTTACGTTTATCTTCTACAAAGAACATGTTAGTTTGCAAAATACACAAAATATGTTATAGTAAATATAATTTCTCTCTCTCTCTCTCTCTCTCTCTCTCAATCTATCATGAATATATATATATATATATATATATATATATATTCAACAGAGACAAATAAAAGTATGAATCTTTCAGCATTATATGGAGAATATCTGAGATAAATTAAGATCTTTCTCTTTCCAGAAAAATATTTGTGTGGGCGTGCGTACGATAAACGTAGATATGAGTATGTTTTGTTCCAAACGGCCACCATATCTTACTTTGTAGAACATTGGTTCCGTATTCGGAAGGTTCTCGGTTCAGTTCCAGGGGGCGGACGACTATCCTGACTTAAGTTTTCCCAGTGTTTTCCTCAGCCACACCAGGCGTGTACCGGGATGGTACCTTCAATTTAGGACCTGGTCGACTCCCTACCGCATTTCGCAAAACCTTATCTCGGAGTGATCCATGGATGCCTAAAAGCTATAAATAAGATGCAAACCCAACGAGTATAATATATAAACCTGTCGCTCTGTTAATCGGCACATTACTTTTTAATGCCGTGTGGGTGGATCGACATGGAAACCGAGATGGATCGAGTGGCCGTAGCTCAGTTGCTATAGCGTTGGCTTAGCAATCGATAGGTTCCATTTATCCTTACTGAGGTGTTACCAGGGTATTTTCCTCACAACATTAATTTATAATAATCTGCAGAAATAGAACAAACACACACGAACACTCATTATCAGCGTGTGTGCGTAGAAGGAATGAGTAAGAGAGAAAGAGTAAAGAAGGAATTGACGAAGTCATGGAAAGAGAAAGATCAATGGAAACCTTGAAACTAGATTGATGTATTATTATCCTAAAGAACAAACGCAAACACACGGTTTACTTTCTGATTCTTCTCTCTGACCCAAGTAGAATTTCTGATTGAGCTCTGTAAATAGTTGAAGCTATCATTTTAGTCGAAAAAGCACGGCGTTGACTGCGGATCGAACCCAGAATGAAAGATCAAGACGGAATCACTGCACCACACATGTTACTTCTAAAAAGCTTCGCAACAAATATTACAGTTGTTCTGTGTTAAAGAAGTACAAGAAAACTGGACGCTTCAGGTCAATGATTTATTCGTATAGTTGTGCTCTAAACATCCACATTCTTTATTTTCATCTTCCAACCAATATTTGTTATCGTCGTCTTCTTTATCTACAAAGACAGTAACTTTCCTACCTTAGGAAATGCATTACGAGGATTAGGTATTCAAACTCAACCTCATGATATAACTTTAACTCCGACCTCACTCAGCCTCACGATGAAACATTAACCTCGACCTTACTCAGCTTCAACCTGACTATGCAAGTTCAAGTTCGACCGCTCTCAACTTCATGGAAACTTCAACATCGACCTTACTGAGCCTAAACCTCACGATTGAACCTTCACCTCATCTGACTAAACCTCAGATGGACTCTATCAACCTAGACCTCACGATAGAACATCAACCTCAACCTAACGATCAAACTTCAATCTTGACCTTACTTAACGTCCAACTCACGATAGAACTTCAACCTCAGTCTCACGATGGAACTTCAACATTGATCTAATTCAGCCTTACGATGGAACTTCAGCCTCGACCGCACTCAGGTGTTAAACCTCACGAGGCCCAACCTCAACCTTATGTCTCCTAGACCTCTAGACGCGAGTTTAAGTTTGTGAGGTCGAGGTCGAAGTTTCATCGTAAGGTTGAGTTCGCGGTTCATTGTAAGGTTGTCAGATCAAGATTGAGGTTGAGTGAGGTCGAGGTTCAAACTCAGTTGTTAGGTCGAAGTTATTTGAGGTCGAGGTTGAAGTTAAATCGTGGGGTTGTAATGAGATTGGGGATCATGTTCCTCGTGAGATTTAGTGAGGTCGAGGTTTAAGTTCAGTCGTGAGGCTCAGGTTGAGAGTGAGGTCGAGATTGGTTTCATCATAATGTTGAGATTTGAGTCAGATCGAGGTGGAATTTGAATTTTATTGATGGCCTTTAGGCATCTACGACTCAGGCCGGAATAGGGCTGTTGAAGGATGAGGAAAAGTTCTATCCCGGCATTTGCCTGATGTGACTGAGGAAAGCCCCTGGAGAAAGCTGTCAGGATGGTCTGCCGTTGGGATTGAACCCACACCATCCCGAATGCTATGTAACGCTCTACCACTGAGCTACGGCGGCTCGGTAGATTGTTAAGTGAGGTCGAGGTTGTACGGTTGTGGTTGAGTGAGGTCTAGGATGAAGTCCCATCTCGAGGTCGAGATTGAATTTCGCACTTAAAGTTAAGGTTGGATGAAAGCGAGGACAAAATTGAATACTAATGGTGTTGAGGATCTAATGATGAGGATACGAAATTAAGCCAGTCCTCATGAGGCTGAACACCAATGAAAGTACGGTCAGAACTAGAACTCCGACTATTCGAAGATTTCTGGCATACCGTATCACAGATTCGCATATTTGAATACTTCTTGGTAGTAGTAGTTCGGAGCCCACTTTACCAAGAACTGTAGGTTATGTCCTTAAAAGCTTCCCAGCTCATTTAGAATGTTAATATCAAACAACAATTAAGCCGGGGTAAAGCATGGCGTGGTGCTTTGCATAGTTTTTTTTTTCGAAGTAATACATTACATAAACTTTATACAAACCAAACTCGCACCTTGCAGTGCAAATTTACGCACGCCAATCCTCCTTCGAAAAACTATAGCGTCTGTCCTACGCCACTTGTTCAATACTTAGGCTTAGGTACCCTAGACGCTCGCTTGCCCCCCTTACCCCGTTGTGTTTATTAACAAACGATATCGCTACACACTTGCCATACTCCAACGAGCAGGAAGGCTCAAATATACAGAGAAAATAAACAAGAGTAAAGTAGCTATTTGTGTTGTTGCTGCATCTGTATCCTGAAGCCTCATTTTACAACAGGAATCCCTCGTGTGTGTCGAAGGTAATGATAAGTTCCAGATTTGCTGCACGTGTATCCAAATATTCTTTTGTAAACGATACAGTAGACAAATCGTTGCTCTTTTAAACATTTCCAGCCGTATTCAGAGAAGTTTTTGACTAACATTGTACTAACGAGTGACTAACAGCTGACAATGTGAAGTCGTATTCAGAAACTAATTTTGTGCGCTAGTAGCGCCTATAGTTAGTAAACTACTAGTCGGATGCTTAAACAAGGGGAAGGTCTAGTTTTGCGTTGTACTAATGACCTACTCGGAACTTTCTAGGACAGAAAACAAGAAAAAAAGATAAATATTCGTAATTACTTGGCGAAAAACTGAATATATTTTCCTCCACAACACATTCAAATAAATTCCACAAAAAAAATATATTTTTAACTATTACACTATAACATAGAAGAAACAAGTAAATAAAAGTTTTTGTAAATATATTTGTTACATATATTGTTTTATATAGACTATATTCTTAATTAAAAGCCTTAAATTTCTATAATATCCTTGTGTGATATCAATCTTATTCTTTTAAAACATTTTAGTCCAGTTGGATCTAAGTGAGAAAAGTTGAATGCTTTGCCAACGCAGTCGCAATGAGGAGGCTTAAACAACCCAGGAGCTCAACAGATGTCGCTCTTGCTATTGCAACTAGAGTGAGCAGTTATATTAATGTTTTCTCAAGAGTCAGCTGATAATTTTAAATAAATAATCAAAGAATAATGGCCAGAAGTTTACTATTCTTAACAAAAAATGTAACCAGTTCTTGACTTAGGCTCAAGTCTTTAGGTTAACATGACACCAAAAGTTAATAAGAAAATTATACAACATGAAGACGTTGGTGCAGGACAAATTACAACACTGACTGATGTGATTTCAGTAATATTTAGTCTGAATAAACCATACCACGCTTTTGGACAATAGGTTTTATGTGATCATAAGCCCGTACGACGCTGAAAAGCTTTCGGCAAATCACTGAATCCTGAACTAGCGTCGTAACGGCTAGTGGTGACCCCAGTTATGTGGCGCAATTATGGGATTGGGGCATATTAGTTGTTTTCAGGATTCTCTTCAGGGAGTTGTGTACTTTTGTTAGTGATGGGCGTTCCAGCTCCTTTTAGGGATGAGCTCCTTTGCTTCCGGCTCCACAGCTAGCGCTATTCCTTATTATGGCTCCGGCTCAGAGGTTCTTGTGTCCCTTCAGCTCCTTACGCTCGGAGCGGGTTTTGCTCCAAGCGAGGTTCCGAACTACCCTTCCCTTCTGGAGGGAAAAAGGTATGATTTATGGCATGGAAAGGGATGAATGGTTGCTGCAGTAGCTCCCATTCCCTAAGCGAGCAAAATGGGACAAAACTGGGAAACAGACACAAACGGCTGGCGCTTGCAATCAAGTCGTGTCCAGCTCCAGTGCCAGCCCCCTCTTTCCTCTTCGAGAGAAGTTCCTCCCAGCATATTTTAATGTGTCCATTACGTTCCGGAATAACTCCACATTTGGTTCCGGAAGTGTAGACAATTACAGCATAATTACGAAAAACCTAGATAAGTTATTTTCACATACGATATAAATATGTACGTACAATACACTCATTACTTGCGAATATGTCAAGAAGCTAGTACATCTCAAATGTTTTCTTTAAGGACTAGCAAACAATACTTTCTATGGAATGATCATACCCTCTCCAGAATTAACTCCCACGACTGGAGACTTGTTTTATAAGGCACGCTTGTAGCCAGTGGAACTAGGAGGGGCCCGCGCCTTAGAATTTTCCTGGACGCATATAAAATAAACACTTATAAGTATAATTATAGTGTTTATTTATTATTTCGAAATGACCAGCGAGTATTACGAGCACGTGGACAATGTATAAACAAACATACATGTTTATAGGACAGACATGTGGTTATGTAAGTAAACATGTTATGAGACGACGGTCAGCTCCACAAACTATCATCAGATGGATCGAATATCAGAAGACAGGGGGAGCTGGAGTCGATGTAGGAGAAGCAAGAAGAACCACCCCTACAATCACCTTTAAAAGGGACCTGCATGCAGCAAGAGCCATCACTCAATCCCCGGGTGATCAGCTTCTCTCCTTTCTCCCGTTCGCAGTTTGCTAAGGAACCGGAACATCCTCGGTACGTAGTTTACTAAGGAACTGGTACCTTCCTGCACTCGTAGTTTGCTAAGGAACTGGAGTGTACTCTAACCCATAAAGTTAACTTCTCCTGTACGCAGTTTGCTAAGGAACTGATACAACTACCTGACACGTAATTTGCTAAGGAATTTGTCATCCACACTCGTCGTTTGCTAAGGAACTAAAGTGTACTCTATCCATAAAACCAAATACTTCTCCTGTACGCAGTTTGTTAAGGAACTGGTACGATTCCCTGACACGCAGTTTGCTAAGGAACTACTATTTTCCTATATACCATAATCTTTTTCAGGTCACTCCAAAATAGAAGATACCTCAGATGCCGTCCATACTAAGTAACTTGTAAAATACTCTTCTACGGGACGGTAATTTGGTAACTTCTTTCTTTTATGTAAATAAATGGTTGAGAGCTAAAGCTACTCCCGAGTATCTTTGACTACCAATTCAAGATTAGAAGGAACATTTCGTGGTGGTCTGCGTAGACTTCACATTTTAAGGGTGGAGAAGACAAAAAATGCCCAAAGAGTGCACAAAAAGAAAGCCCAAAATACTTATTATATTTATCTTGTCAAGCGATTGTATTTTATTCTTGTATATCACTGTTTGCCAAATACATGGTTAATATTGCTAGGTTAGGTTAGGGAATAAGATTTTCATATGTGATAACATACGCTTGTTACAAACACTTTTATCCGGACCAGTAAACACAAGGTATGGTGGTCGAAATACAAATTTTGAAAAAGAGAATGAAAATAGCGAAAACGGCGATATGGCAACTCCATTCAAGCCATCCTTCAATTTGCCTCGCTTAACAAAGTTTTCTGGGCACATTAACGAGGACCCGGACAGATTTTTTTGTTACTTGAGCATTTAGCTTCTTTACAACAGTGGGGACGATACGAAACGCAAAGAGCTACTGCCAATGTATATCCAGGATACAGCTTTGGATTTGGTATTCCAATTAAAATCCCAAAATCTTTTAGGTGAGACAACTTACGCACAGCGAAAAGATAAGCTTATCAGCTTGTGTAGGTCGAAAATACCACTTTATAAGGCGGAGATGGAAATAAATTCGATACAACAGTATCAGGATGAACCTATTGATTCCTATTTTTTTTACGGAAATTACGAGCAATAAGGCACAACACGACTGAGGAGCAGAAAGTTCATTTGTTATCATTAGGCCTTAAGAAAGAATTTTTAAAAATATAGCATTAGAACACTACGCATCCGTAAGCGATTTACAACAAAGCTTACATGCACTTGAAGCGTCAACGGATCTGTTAAGGAAGAGAGAATTTATCGAAAAGTCTCAAGCATTGCTAGCATTGGTGGACCAAGCACAGCAGGGTCAGACTTCAAGAACTTCTATCAATCATCCAGCTCGGCAATTAGAGGTACAGATGTATCCGCAGATAGACTACCAGAAGCCATACGGTCAGTTTAAAAATAGTCAAATTTCGCATATACAAAATCTAAGTAGGCACCAACCTTTTCATCAAATTCAAAACCAACAATTTTCAACAACACAAACTTTACCTGCATGGACCACACAGGAACGCATAATTAACTTTCGAAATGGAGAACCAGAACCACCTGGTCAAAACCTGAGCTACCTAACGAAATACCTGTATATCAACCAAGAAATTCACAAAGTAACCAAACGATGCCGTAATCTCCCATCCTTGCTTCGTATAGCAACCAACCAGTATCCCCTGGGCAGAAACCCGTCAAGCAGATTGACACCTCAACCTACCAGATACAAGAAGTCAATCCTCCTCCTAGTCAGAGACACCAACCTCAAAATAGTTTGGAAAGCATCACCAATAAATTGGCAGAATTGTCGCTAATGGTTATTAAAAATAATACTAGCCAGAAGCAAGATTACAGGAAGAACGGAACAAAAAGTACTATAATAACAAGAATGGGGCACAAAATAACAAAAAAAGATGGTGAGAAAAATCAAGATAAACCTGGCACAGTTTCAGTATGTGCCGTATGTTTCAAGCAAGGGCACTGCTCAGATTTGCTGGCACCGTGGAAAGGACTCGGACTTGGGAAATTAAATACCGCGTCCCGGACCCAGAATAAAATTCACACAGGCCCGCGGACGCAGAGAGAAACAAATAAGGAGAAAGCTCAACCTTCACCAAAAGGACTTGCCGCAGCTGATTCATCGAAATTTTATGGTCAGTTGACGACAAAAAAAATAGGGAATTAGTGAAATATAATACCGATGAGAACAATTCTATGATCAATGTTCGCATCGGTGATGAAATAAATCCTACTGTCCTAGATCCAGCTAGTACAATTTCCATATGGTCTAGGTCTCAAATCCCAAGAAACTGTAAATTAATTCGTTACAAATGTCCGTGGTATTACGGGAAAAGTCGTCCAAATGAATTTTATTGCATTAATTAAATTCAAAATTGGAAACACTTCTTACATTATTTCCGTATAATTGAGCAAGAACACATACGACCTTTAATTGGACATGATCTTTTCAAAATACTGCAAGCAAAATTGGATATGGAAGAAAACATTTCTTTTTATAAAAAACAAGGAAAGCAATACTACCATATGAAGGAAATGGAGAAACATCAATTTCGCAAGCTGTCATAAAACAAGTGGAAGAACATATTTCTGCTGATGTGATAATTGCCAAACACAGAACCATACCGGCTAGAAGCTATTTTTCCTTCCTATTCAAGTCAGAAACCTGGAAGAAAAACAACAGTCAGAGTTTATTTACATCCATTTGTTATAGTCGTAACGTGACCAATATTGGTTAAGAAATTGATCATTTATAATTCCGGTGAATGACTGCACAATTCTCATGATTAATCCAATGTCAAAGAAAATATATTTGAAAAAAAAAACATTCCAGTAGCATACGCTGATAAAAATGTGGAAGAGATTTATCTCAAAATGGATGACGTAAAAGAAGAGGGCTTGGACAATGTCTACAAATATAGAACAAAGCAAGAAATAGAAGATAGACTAAAATTTACAGAAAATTACTTTGATATATCTACTTTTGATATAAATCCTAATTTGGACGTGAAATTAAAGGAACAAATTCGCAAACTTTATACAAGTACAGCGATACCTTTTGATATTTTCTAAGTGACAGTCATTTAAGAGTTATGTACACCGTGTAAGAGTAGACAAAGCAGCTACCTTCCACAAAAGGTCACCATCGGTCCCTGTTGCTCTCCGTGCCCAATTAAATGAACAGCTAGATTTGCTAAAAGCAAATATAATTGTGGACACAAATACAAGAGAATTTTCATCTCCTATGTTGGGCCGCAAGCCTAATTCTAAAGAATTTCGTTTAGCGTTAAATCTCCATGCTTGTAACAAATATACTAAGTACTTGGCTATTCCATTACAAAGACTGAGGATGTTTTGAATAGTTTAAGAGAAAAGAAGCTGATATCATCTTTGGACATCTCAGCGAGCTACTATCAGCTAGATTTACATCCTAGTAGCTGGAAATGCATGTCCTTCGATGTACCACACTAGAAAAACGTACAAATCCAAAGAATGCGTGATGGGACATGCGACTAACGCTCAATCTTCGTCCATACCTACTAGAATGATCTTAGAGGGCTTACTTGACTCTATTACACCGTTCATAGACGAACTGGTGGTAAGCGATTTCTCAGGCCAACAACACACAGAATCATTAAAACTTCTCTTAAAGAAACTTCGAAGACAGAATTTCTGGCCCAAGCCTCAAAATTGTCACCTATTCTACTCAGAATTAAACGTACTGGGGCAGAAGGTGAGTGGGGCGAAGATTATGATTTCCCCAAAAATTACCAAGAAGATACAAGAATTAGGTCGCCCCAGAAATAAAGGACAGTTAAGATCCTTTTTAGGCCTTTCCTCGTTTATAAGAAATCATATAAATAGATACACTGAACAAATTGACTCTTCAAGTAGCTCTCTCGAAAGGGACTAAATTTTCTTGGAATGAAGAAATGGAAAAGAAGACAATTCTTCAATTAAAAGAAGACATCCTAAATGCACAAGAACTGCACCACTTTGATGACAACTTAAAAATTAGAGTTTATGCAGACAGCAGTAAAATACAAGTCGGCGGAATATTGGCAACTTACGACCCTAAGACAAATAAAGAAAAAGTTGTATCAAACTTCTCAAGACGCTTGTCAAAAACCGAAAGGAATAGCAGCACCTGGGCCCAAGAATTATCAGCGATTTTGTATTGCCTTAGAAAATTTCAGTACTTCATTATGGCAAGCCGTTTACTTTGTTCACTGATAGAAAAGATCTAGTCAATCTACAAAACCAGCCGGACCGCACTGGGATGTTTGAGCGCATAAAATTATACATTAGCGATTTTCAGTTTGAAGTACGCCACAGACAAGGAAAAGATCAACCTGCAGACATAATAGGTCGTCTGGAACATCCGACCGACATTGAAAAAGATGTCGATGACAAACAATTGAAGAAGGAAGAAGAAAAGAATACAAAAAACGTGGCGAACAGAGTAAAAACCACTGATATAGTTTCCACCTCGTAACAAGATTTAGTCATCCGTTCTAACGCTAGAGGTAAACTTTTGCATCCAGCATATCTCAACTGAAACTTTAATTACAGAAGATGAAAAAGATCGTTTCTTTTCCGGCATAATAAAGGCTCTAAAAGGGATAGAACCAATATAGTCGCTAAAAGGGATAGAACCAATACCTAGTACGGCAGTCAGAGCATCACTGTTTTATACAATTAAAGATAGTCCTCTATAGGGTACAAAAAAGACCACGCCACGGCAAGGTATATCTTTTATGCATACCTCAATCACTAACAAAAATGTTCTTTGAGGAAGTCAATGCTAGTCCTATCAGCGGCCACTTTGGAGTGACCAAGGTATACAAACATTGCTTGCAAAAATATTACTTCCCGAAGATGAAACAGCTAATCGGATTTTATACCAGCCGGTGCTCCAGTTGTCAGGAATTTAAAAAGCACACCAGTAAGAGGAACGGTGAATTACTTCATCATCCAATAAAGAAAATTAGCGAGGAGATTGCTTTTGATACGTGTGGTCCTATACCATGGGTCAGTAAAACTTTCTACATCAACGTGGGTAGAGAATGTTCTACGTTTCATATGACAGCAAGAATAACAGAACATCTTAATACACAGTCCGTTTCTACGTTTCTAGAAGATGAATTATTCATGGTTTATGGCCCACCAAGGGTTTGTACCTTGATGTGCATGCAGTTAATACAAGTAAGGCTATAAAAGAACTTGCCCAAAAATACAATATTAAACTCAAGTATAGCCCGCCATACAATCACAATAGAATTGGCGTTGTGGAGCAAGCCCTAAAATCTCTTCAAGCTATACTTAAGCATAAGGTCAATATGGACAATTGGCCACTAAGGTTTCAGAAGGCAGTGTTCAGCTATAACTGCTTCCCAAACACGAGCTGAAAAGAGGCCCCAATTTTCCTACTTTCTGGTTATAATCCAAGGACTGCTGCAGACTGTGCTTTCAACATCAGCCCTCTAATCCAAATACCAAGGGAAGTCTTGCCAAAATTGAGAGGCCACCAATCATACTTACCAGCACTTCGTGAAACAAAATAATTTTGACAAAATCCACAAACAAATTAAATTTCCAGTTGGATCTTTGGTCAAGGTATTTTTTTAATATTTCGAAATGACCAGCGAGTATTACGAGCACGTGGACATTGTATAAACAAACATACATGTTTATAGGACAAACATGTGGTTATGTAAGTAAACGTTTTGAGACAACGGTCAACTCCACAAACTAACACCAGATGGATCGAATATCAGAAGACAGAAGGAGCTGCAGTCGATGTAGGAGAAGCAAGAAGAACCACCCCTAGAATCACCTTTAAAAGGGACCTGCACACAGCAAGAGCCATCACTCAATCTCCGGGTGGTCAGCTCTTCTCCTTTCTCCTGTTTGCAGTTTGCTAAGGAACTGGAACATCTTCGGTACGTAGTTTGCTAAGGAGCTGGAGTGTACTCTATCCATAAAACCAAATACTTCTCCTGTACGCAATTTCTTAGGAACTGTTACGATTCCCTGACATGCAGTTTGCTAAGGAACTATTTTTTTCCTACATACCATAATCTTTTTCAATCGCTCCAAAATAAAAGATACCTCAGAAGTCGTCCATACTAAATAACTTGTAAAATACTCTTCTACGAGACGGTAGTTTTGTTAACTTCGTTCTTTTGTGTAAACAAATGGTTGAGAGCTAAAATCACTCCCAAGTATCTGACTCTACCAATCCAAGATTAGAAGGAACATTACGATATGACTGGTGACTACCTCTTCTTATTGTGGCTAACGATGGGCATATTTTGTGGAACAGTGTTGAATCTTCATTATGTAGTTTACAGTGTTAAAGTAATACCTAACTCATTACCCCGAGGGTATTAAACAGGGCAATAATAGTGATATGTATTTCATACGTTATCAGACCAAGAATACTTTACTGTTAAAATTGAAGATTATTTAAATTTCCGGTATTCATTTCGAATCATGACAGGGAATGGCTCTTGAGCAAGATGAACCGGTAACCGCTTGTTTTTTATTACTTTGCATAGAATAGACTAAATATTGTGTAGTGAACATTGTTGAAAAGAACCAAAATATGAAATTACGAAAATTTAGAAAGGTGGATGCTTTCGAAGTATGGATATGGAGAAGAAAGGAAAAATTAACTTGAACACAACATGTGTAATGACAAAGCGCTGAAGATAGTCGGGAAGAGACGAAAAATACGAGGCAATATAGAAGGAAAAGCAACTGGTTATGACATAGACTGCGCAAAGTTTTAGACTCAAGGATGCAATTGAATGAAATGTTGGGAAAATAAGAGGGATGAGACGAACACAGCTCCTTCACAAGATTAAGGAAGATGAATGGTGCGCAAAGACGTAAGGAAAAGGGATAAATTGAGATAAATAAAGAGCATTTCATGTCGCACTTTCGACAGAACACTGATAATAATGATGATTTCACATATATGTTTCAGAATCGTACGAAATACAGATAGATTCACTAAGACTACTGCTATCAGCATTATAACCACCACCAATAATAATAATAATAATAGATTCCATAATTTCAGCTTTATACCGTCTTGAAAAGTTTCGGTAAACTATTGGTTGTTTACACATTTACCCCCCTCCCCCACACACGTTAGCCACATCAGGAAGAAGAGCTGGGATTTTACCTACAAATTAGGCTCTGGCCGACTCCCTTTCAACATAGTTTTCCCCACCCTACCCCGGCCTTAGATACCTAAAGACCATAAATATTTTTAAAAAGAATGAAGCCATGTATATTTATTTAAAAATATAATTCTTTACAGAGATGCTAATAATGCGATGACCGAAATCAGAGATTGATCTGAAACACGAATACAATATCTACTTGTTTGCTCTGTACCTTGTCAGTTTTCGGAGTTAGAGTACGATGCGATTTTTTTTAAAAAGGAATAAAGGAAGACAAAAAGGAAATAATCTGGGTACACAATATTTCACAAAACTTTATTAACAGACTATCTCAGACAATTCTTTCATTTTATGAAAGAAGTGTTACGAAAAAAACGCCCGTGTGATACATATAGCCCACTCGGCTTGAGGACTTTCAAAAATGTAAGCAGCACATCTTCTACACATGTTTGCGCTATAGTTAGATTAAACAAATAACAATTGAACTGATTCAGTAAAATATTTTTGTCTCCCACAGTGTCTTTAAAGTTCCTAGCTTCACAAGAGTATCAAAATATATAGCTATTCCGCTTTAAGCAGACGCCATAAACGACGCATTGGAAATGTGGAGCCACATTTTCTTGGCCTATGGTAGAAACTCAGGTGGGGTTTCAAAAATGTCAGACTAATATAGAAGGTCGCGTGTACCTCAAAGCGCCACGCATAAATACACTGCAATAAAATCTTTAGGGTCGTGCAATTCAAAGTCCATAGGTATTTTTTTAAATAACGTCTTAGGTAAAGAATAAGTGTACAACAAATGTATTTTTATGAATATCTCAAAATGCATATTCCAGTAAACTATATTCTTCACTTTAAATAGGTGTTCTCGTGTAAGCTTTCTTATGGGCAATCATCATGTGTTCTTTATTCCGGCATTAATTAACATTATGAAAAATTGTAATCCCAACGGCCTAAGCCAAAAGGCCATAAATAAATTTTTATTTACATCTCAACCCAAGTCTAAGATGCCTAAAGACCAAAAATAAATAAAATTTCATTTCGCTATCAAATGTCAAGTTTGATTTCTAATCAAGAAAATAATAAAGACTGTCGTGAATGTAAATTCAAAATCCAAAGAACAAACTCACAACTAGTCGTCCTAGATGGCAATCTACAATTAGTCGATCAATTGTATTTATCTGAAAATAGAAAATTATAGTTAATATCTACATACAGGTGTGATTTCAAAGTAATATGAAATCATTGTTGAAAATTTTCTAGAATCTTCGCTAAAATAAACAGGAATTCTGTACGTATTTTCAGTTTTTGGGGGGTGTCTATCGTAATTTGATACTGTTTGCCTGTAACGGATCAATATTTTAAAATATAAACTTGTCGCCTTTTCTCTTCAAAGAAGCAAACATTTGAAATGAATTTCCAATAACTGTATAAGAAATATAAAAAAACTATAATTTGCCATTTCTTTGCTAAAAATCTTGGCTTTCCACATACCTCTTCTCCAATCAAATTGAGTATTAAACTATTCTTCGTAATTCTCAGACACGTTCAAAAGTTTTACAAAAAGTAAACATTAGACTATAACTGAAAATATAATTTAATTTCTAAACAATGCAAATACCTGGGTTAATCTTTCCGTCCCAATCTTAAGATAAGTAATATAAGGCACTGTTAAATCACAATTGGTTCACCTAGAACTTCAGGTCAAAAGCTGCCGTTGAATAGAACATGAATCATCACTTCCCCCAGTCTATAATAATAAGCTGTATGCACTCAAATTTCACTTCCGTTGGTGTCCAAACTAATTATCTATTTTCAAATCGAACAACTCATTATACTTTCGTAGTAAAGTAATCGTTTCAGATTATGGAGAGTCTTAAATATTAATGTGATGTAAAGAGATAGAAACTACTCTATTGAAATTTATCAGTCTCCCGACGGTGATATCAAATTTCAGTAAAGACTTTCACAACATATAATGTAAAATACTCAGGTTCAAGTTTCAAATTCAATTCTATCATCAAAGTGTAAAAATACACTGACTCATATATTCTGGGTTCGAATCCTGTAGGCAAGCATTTCGGAAACTATTCGTAAGACATTAGAAATTGATAATGATCCAGGATTTTTGACTCGGGCAATTATGTTTTTTGATTCGCACTAATTAAAATGTTATATAAAAATGTTCTTCAAGAACAGGCTATCTATTAAATATATAATTTTAAAAACTACTTACTTTATCTCAAATCTTGTAACAGAAGGTGCAAGTTGAACGTATACAGCAAAACTGAATTCAGACACTTCTCGAAAACAAGTTGGGCAGTAAAGCCGAAGAGTCAATTCCAAGTATTTATATAATTGTAATAGTTCCAGACCTTTCGTCGACGGCGTGAACAAAATAGGATTCCTTTCTTGTTAAGCTTTAAAAGGTTTCCGCTAAGTACAGTATGTCTGCTACCGGCCATAAATTCATGTCTACTTCTGATACAAAAGAGAAAAGAAAAACACCGCTAGATTTCAAATGACATTTCTATCACCCTATAATAAATAAGATATTGATGGAAGCTTCTGCCTAGGACCTCATTAAAAATCGATTTTCAAAGAATTTATAGGTCTCTTAGCGACCCTCGTTAAAAGGCAGTTACACTGTACTTACAATAATTAGCAGCTATGTTAAGTGCTTCTAATGCCACCTCTCTTTAATGATATAACAGTATTCGACACACTCAAGCAAGTGTATTCAAAGACAAACGTCGCCAAGATGATGTTTCAAAACAAAAAATGCACAGTTCTTCTCTTATCAATATGGTTTTATTGCACATTAGGCAAAATCAAGTCCATTCTTACAAGCAATTATTTTTCCCATTAGTAAATGAGTTTACCAAAATAGCGGTAATCTATTCCTGCAACAAAAAGCAACCGAATGTTTTCTTTTCTTCGGCTTCCAAAACAGTTACAATGGTACTATTTTCTATTGCCTAAGGAAAAATATTCATTCGCTGACGCAGAGCATAACGAAGTACACAGAGGAAACTTATTTCAAACAGACTATCAGTACGAGAAACGCACTCAACAAGAGCACATCTCCTGTAGAATTTCTTAGTGAAAGAATCCATTGAAAGAAAACTACTTCTAACTATTTTTGTTAATAAATAAATTTGTTTTCTACATCCAAAGAAGAGTGTAGGGTAAAAAGGGAAAATGTTATAATAATTAAATTTTAATGAATTCATTTGATCATTCATTTTTCCAAAACGTTATATTATTTTAATATGTTCACGGCGGGCCGACAAATTAAAAAAAATCATTGATTAATGCATATCTTCTCCATTATTACATATAAGACCTCCATAGTTCTTGGGCACCTCCCTTACGCCCCTAGCACCTCTCTCCAAGCACCACAGCATGATAGATCCAAAAGCGAAGACTAGAAACCGGTTTCAAATTGTAAGGATTGCTTCCCTCTTCTACTGGGCATCGATAACGCGCGTAATTGTGCTTGTGCCAGATTATCATCTCGGGAGTGTTCCTGGTTAGTTTTATACTTTAATTCCGTGACATTAAAATTCGCCCAGGAAAAACTATGCACTTGTACAGAGAAAAATAAGTAAAAGCTGTGAATGCAGTCTTTTTTTAACTTGCTTTTTCAAGGGGAATTTTGTTATTCGTGGATTCAACTCAAACATAAACGAGTTAATTGGTACTCAGTGGACTGATGTAAGAAATAAACTTTTGACTGAGCCGCTACAAGGAATATTTGTCATTACTTGTAACCTAAAAGACCTCAGCTGTTTTATATACTATCTCTATGGTTCAGATTTCCATAAATTATTTATATGGAGTCCAAATTTAGTGAGAAATTTTTCCTCCAACCGAAGGTATGAGAAACAACAGTAACCACAATTAATTCTTAATAGTTGGGCCTCACTTTTTATAAATTTTCTAGAATTTTGTATCTATATGTTTTTTAGCAACCTTTTGTTCACGTTGATTGTCACAATGATTACAATGATAAACCACATGACAATTTTAATAAACAGTTTGTTACCAAAATAGCAAGCAAATGGATAATATGTTGTTAATCAGTTGCCATTTTCGTTACTTTTACTGCGTCAGAAAGTGGTGCAATAAAAATGTAAAGCTTTATTTAAAATACCCATACAAAATTAAAAATTGAAAGCAAAGATTTCTTCTGTTCGAACTGTTTCAATTTCAAATCCTAATAAGAAACAAGAAATTCACGGTTGTTGAAATTGCTCTCGTCTGGAATAATAAAATCTGGTAACCCTGCATTTATAGAGCGATTCGGGAGATTCAAGTCTTTAGTCGGGCATCTTGACCGTAACAGATTTATTTACTTTTCTCTCTGCTGATCTTGCAAATGTGATAATTTCTTCGAACAAAGCTAGGACCACATCGCTTCTTCCCAAACCCTTGTAATCATTACATAACCATAAACCACCCCTGGCAGCTAACTTCCCCATTCTTCAGTAATACATTCATCTATATTTTTTATTGTAACAAGCTACATTGGCAACCGAGACTTCAGCCCGTTACCACCCAAAATGTAACAACCCTTAGAAATTAAACTGTAATCTATTCAATATCAACGTTCTATGATGGTATATAATTATTATTTTTGATGTTCAACTACTTTATAAAAATGGTCATTTGAATTTCGTTGAATTCCAGATAACAGGGGAAACATATGTAACAGTTGCAGAAAAGTATGTAACCCTGCGTTTTATTTTAGACACCATCTCAGCATTTGCTTCGTAAACCAAGGAAAACCTGAATTAGGAGGGCAGTCCCGTGTCCAAGATATAAACACAGGACCTCTCGAATATCAAGCTAATGATTTAATATTGACAAACTGTACTTCGATATTACCAAGTTTGATTTTATCTTTGACATCACTCATCCCCGTGGTCCAATCGCTCGAGTACGGAACTTCGGATTTGCAATGCAGAAGAATGTGGATTCGAACACAACGGCGACCATCCTAACTGAGGTTTTCCTGGGTTTCTCAGTTTCACCAGGCGAATGCTTGGATGGTACCATAGCAAAGTCCCTGACCGACTCTTTCTACATCATATCCCCTACACTATCCCGGCCTAAGCAATAGATGCCTAAAGGCCATATTTTTTTACAATGTTTGCCTATCTTTTCTATTTTCCACTGGATAAAATAATGTGCTTGAATTGGCAGTTTGAAATCTAATAGGAAACTAAATTCAATAGCCTCTCTTTTAAAAATACATGTAATTTTTACGTAATATGTTCTAGAAATATAAACATTTCTTCCTTCTTGAAAAAGTATTTTTCCAGTGTATTTTCTGCTCTCTTCATAATCCCTAAAACTACGGCAAACAGTCGTAAACAATCGCACTCGGAAGTATATCACTCTCTGATAAGCAGTTTAAACGCGTACCCTAATAGTTTCTATTTCTTCCCTCGTTGAAAAGGGCGGGATTGCAACGGGGGGGGGGGGTTAAAGGTTGTCTTGTTCAACATTCCAGTGATTACCTTCTGTTTATTTCCAGGAATCAGAAAGATGCACGTTATTTTTATATCTTTAGCTGACCCTTCAGAGATAAACTGAACGAAGAAATACCCAAATTATGGGTGTGGCAGATGTCAAATCTTCAATAAAATGAAAGTAGTAATGAAACAAACAGGTCCTTTCTGAAACCTATAGTTGCTACGAATCTGTAGTCTTTCGAAGAAGCAAGGAAGCTTGAAAAACATTTTCTGAGTATGATTGCAATTTCACATTAGAGGAGGGTTAGGGGTGTGTGGAGCGAATTTCTTTGGGGGTGTCCATCGAAGTTCGGGGAAGTGTTAGGGGTGTAGGAAAATCCCTGCTCACAAGAACCATCTTAAATTCAGTAGTTCTATATTTCTCCTATCCCCCTTCCATTTACATTTACAGAATCTTTCACATTTGCGAGCACTACTGCAGGGGGGGTGCATGCAACGCGTACGAAAAAACAATGAACACTAAAGACAGGAGACACAAATTAATATCTGCGAAGCATATTATATAATCGTAGATGCATGTGGTGTAAAAGAAATAAGACATTGACTTCTCTGTGTTGTATGTATGTTCATTTTTTTTATAGATTCGGAAACTATGATTCCCTCTCATACAATAACACAACGCAAAAGTAGGGACGCTCAATATTTACCTCTTCCTTCCTAGTTCTTAACCACCGCAAGACTTGTTTGTTGGTGGGAAGAGGGAAATACTTCATTATCAAGACCGTTTCCCAGACGAAGGCCATGGGCCATGCGAGTCGGTCAGCCAATAAACAGACAGGAGGGAAGCGGCGGGAATTTTTACATGTTTTGACCTCTGGCCACCAGATAGCGTGGAGAATCTAGAAAAGAACACCTTGCGCCATCTGCAGGTGAGAGAACTTCTTGAAAAACCAAAAATAGAGCGCAGGATTTTTAAGGCTTACAGTGAACATCTGGAACTTCCACACGATCCGTAGGCCGCAGTGGCTAAATGGTATAGTATAGCGCTCATCCCTAGTTCTAGGGGTCGTCGGTTCGATTTCTACTCATACTATGTGGACTTTGTGGAGGACAAACACCGTGTGCGTTGGTTTTCTCGGGTTCCGCGTTTCCTTCCGCTTTCGTCATTCCACCAATTCATCCCATCATCCATGCGGCCCAAAGGCCTTACAAATTAAATTCGAATTAAAAATTCTACACGGTCCGTGCTTAGTCATTCTGTAATGAGAATACTCTCTCTGTGTCATTAAATTCCATATTTGAGTTAATGAAATACATACCCGACATTCTTTCTCAACAGCCCCAATAGTTTAGTGCTTCAGGCTCGAATTCAGAGTCATGCTCTGAGAACGTCTTCAAATGGCATTTGAGTAAGAGCATTTCGAAATGAAATTTTGTACTTAAGAAATGCCTTATTCATAGTCACTTTTCAAGTACATTTTTTCAGAAACTCATTTTGAGTTAGTGGGTAATCCATGTCTTGTTGAAAACTTAGTTTCAAGAAACACATGGTAGCCAACTGGGCAACATTACGACTTTCATGTAATATTTTGCTTCATATGTCAATGAACAATGTTGTATAAAATTAATTACATTGAAAAAATGTAAATATTGCATTCGATAAGTCTGAATCTTAAGGTCGTATAAAATGGTACAAATTAAAAAGGTGCTGATATTTGGTTTTATCTTCAATTGAGGTGCAAGGATAGCATCCCTAGCAGCATTGCGAGGTCGCATCGACATCGCAAAAAACGTAACACTTGTGACATGCTCACGTCGCATAGACATCACAAAATCGCCCGGCGACATAAATGGGACAGCCCTGCGACCTCCAAATGTCCGCCCTGGATACATCCATGGGACGTTCTGATGTGACGTCGCAACGGGACATTGAGACGTTTTAGAGACAAGAATGCTACGTCGCAGAAACGTCGATGGGACATCCCAGCGTGATGTTTGTAGCAAAGTTTCGTTGCGGGAAAGAGGTGGCTTCATGTCCGTCTCTTTTCAATCTATAACGTCTACCCTTGCCGTAAGTTATGTCGTACCTATAGTAATTTCATATTCCCCGTCAATTTCTATGGAGTCTAGTTTGTGTCAACTCATTCACATGGTAGTTTGTACGTTTCACCAATCTTCAAGATTTAACAAATCTTTACTTAGTGATAATTCAGTAAAGATCAGTGAAATCCTAAGGTAAGATTCGTGAAACCCACAAGAGATCATGTGAATGAGTTGACACAAACTAGAATCCATAGAAATTGACTGAGAATATGAAATTACTATAGGTACGACATAACTTACGGCAAGGGTTATCATTACAGACTGAAAAAAAGGCCCGGTGAACATGAAGCCACTCCATTTTTCTAAGTACATAAAATTACTTACCGTGACGTATAATCTAATATTTGTAGACTGATTGAAGTTAAACCAAGACATACACATAAAATACACGAGCATTCTGATCTAATTCAAATACTGGTAAATCACTGACTGCACAAAATCATGATTGTGGAACTACGCGTTTGAAAATATTGACTAAGCTTCAATTTATGTAGGTTTATAGATGTTTGGTTCAGACTGGGATGTGGAAGGTATCGGCCAGGGCCTTAAGTAAAGTACCATTTCAGTGTTGTCCGAACTAAACTACGGGAATTAAACCTGTCAGGATGGTCGGCCACGGGGTTCGAGTCCACGTACCTACCCATTGCCACTCAGAATATGCAACGTTAACAAATTGACTAAAGAACACCGGTAGCCACATGATAATAATTACTGCAGTCAGTGATTGCATTTCATATTAAAGGGTCACTAAAAGTGTCAGTAACTCAAATAATAACTTTATCGAAATTAATTATATATGATTTACTGAAAATTTTGTATAAAAAATAAACACAGTAGTTAAAAGTATAAATAAACAAATCACTTTTGCGCTGCTTTTGTCTTCTGTTCCTCACAAGCGTTCATATCTTATTTAAGACATTTCTTTAAAAAAAATGTATATGTAAAACACAAATAAATTCCTTCCATGTTCTACACCAGAAAAAAAACGGAAGGACTATTAACGTTTTCTACACACTTTTCTTTACCATCATCGAAGCGTTCATAATATTTCACTTTAAACGGCACTTCTTTTTTTGTAAAAAAAAACGTTTTTTTACTTAAAAAAACACAAATTTCGTTTCTTATATTCTACACCAGAAAAACACTGGAGGGATCCTTTTTTTCACCATCATAAGCGTTCATGTCTTATTTAAGATAGTACTTCCTTGCAAAACTTGTTTGTTAATTTTATTCACATTCACCTTCCCAAAGAGTGTGTAGATATAATAAAAGAAAAAAATATTCGATTAATATTTTCCCTCATGGTTTTCTTCACCTTCATCTTCGTCATCTTCACGGGCACTTTCACTATCATGAGTTTGCACCTTGTCCACAGTTCGGTTGAAATATCCACATAAGTTGCCATGTCATTGTCCTACTGCACAGTTTCTGAAAAAGCGAAAAAAGAATAAGTAACGAACAATGTGTAATATCGATCTTTATAACAAATTAAAAAAAGGTAAAGTTATCCCCTGTGCAATACGCACGCGCCGTGAACAGTGCATGGGGGATGTGGCGGTAGCGCTCCACATTTTCTTGACCTACGGTACGTAGTGAGGTGGGGTGGTCACTTCCACGCTCGACCGCCTGTACCTTCCCAAAGCGCCCAGGAATACCAAGGATACTCTGGTACTCAATTTGATAGGCTGAGTGCACCTCAGAGCGCCAGGCCTGGGAACACTGAGAGAAATATCCATTCATGAACAAGTTTTGATTCATGCTATAGAAATTTTATACATTTGCTACAGTGACCTTGAACGCCAAGTGACAATATCTTTGTCTTCTGGCAGATAGGTAGTTTTCTAGAACTTTTGTTTCTCTTACTTCTTCTCTGTCAGAATACTACGAATGCCACTGGTACTAGCTACCACTACGGGTT
>JAGDQP010029001.1:0-23715 GCA_022664845.1 Lepisma saccharinum
TGGCATTGAATAAAATGTATTCGTCTTTCTTTTTCAAAAGTGAAGCAACATGTATCACGCGCGATGCTTTCTATAATGTATTCTCTCCTTGAATGCATTATCACTTTCGATTACAATTTGAACACTTTTTGTACTATTTCCGACCGAAGTTAGAATGTGATAGGTTTGGTCGCCTAAAACACAAGTTAAAAACTTGGCGAGAGTGAGGATAAAACACATATGCTATGCTTGTGTGGTTATAGGGATGGTAGCATATTGCTTTCACCAACCAAGCTACGAAGAACATTTTTCACTTTCATTCCTGTGTACACTCAGATTCATAGAAAATAGGTGATGGAAAAAATTGAATGTCCGAAAGTGGCACAATCTCGCAACACACGCGGCAAGCACAGAATATGGAATGTTGAATATAGGCACGGTACTATTAACATTGTGTATTTTATACAACTATTTCAAAAATTGTCCAGAGAAACGAAGTGCGCACGGGCGTATGCAGTATGCACGCTACATTTGTCGTTGTGTCGTTGACGACTAATGCTGTCAGGACTCGCGACTTGAGATACCTTTTTATGCATGCGACATTTGTCGTTCGTCCAAAAGTTTACTTTTCGCAATATCATTTGATATCTTCTCAAAATGTCTCCAAACATTGCTTTGAGGCATAGTTACTCTCTTTCCAGTCTTCGCGTTAATCAAAACAAAGCACTAACCAGTTGCTCCACAAACAGAAATATGGGTATATTTCTTCTATATATATCAGCAGTGACACATTCCTTTGTACTTGGGTTCGTCGCGCTTCAGTTGCTATGTTCTTAGAAACTCGAAATTTCTAAATATTTTAGAACACCTTATTTTCGGCATGTACACAATCAGATTAAAAAAATACACGTGTTTTCCCAGAAAGTATTTAGAGCCAAATGAACATCTGCGAGCACTTTGTCGGAATTCACTTACAGTTAGGTTGACAGGCTATTGAAGAAAATAGTTTTGAGATTAACAAAAGCTATTTGTTTCCACTTCTCAACGGATGTTCAAGACAATCCGAACTATTTTCCTTTGGCAAGAAAATCAATAGAATGTCCTGTTTCTAGGGATAGAGCATTGAAATCTAGTCTAACAGTTATTTTTATATTTACAATACTTTGCTCTCCGAATGTCCAAACTAAAGGCCGCTTTAGACGACAGCATTTATACTACGATGAATCTTACGATTAGCAGTAGTGCCAGACTGTGAAAGCAAGAATGCTACAATAGGGCAAGATGCTATGGTATAAATCTATAACTTTTTTCTTTTTACCCTGGCAAACTGGTTTCGCTAAGATTTATCGTACGAGAAATTTTCTCGTCTAAAGCGGCCTTAAAGGAAAGACATTCAGAGAGTTTTCCTGTCACATTAGTCATATGGTGGGATGGGTCTAGGATGTTTTAGTGAAAGCAAGTTTCGGTGCAATAAATTACTGGTGAATGTTGTTTATTGATAAATTAGTAAAATAGGAAAGTTAAAATATATAAAATTAATTAGTTGCTACATTATTATAACGTTATTAAAGTTTTCCTACACCAGCAATCTGTTCGGTAGTAAATATTTCATTTTGAACGAGTAGATCTACAACAGATTAAGAAAATTGATTAAGCCTAACGAAGGAAACAGGTACTTGTTATAGAAATGTCTTCACATAAATTAATTCTTGATAACATGCTTAATTTTTATCTAATTAAATATGCTCAAAGAGAGAAAGGTGGGGGGAGCACAATATTGCAGTATCATTCAGTCTCCTGTGGAGAGATCAAGGAGTCTAAGCGCCCAATGCCACTCTGTGGCCAATTACCAGACTATTGGAGATGGCATTTTTTTTAATATTATCTGTGTTTTTCGGTTTCATACGTTTTCGTATATAATATAACTTTCATAGTTATCAGGCATACAAAACATTATCTTCCGTTATCCTTCTCTTACACTTGGTTAATAGTGTTCTCATAATGAAGGTAAAAGGAAGAAACAACCTTCTAAAAGATATTCCTTTAAAAATGTTAAACCGGAATCAGAATCGATAATATATTAAGGTGATTTAGAGGATATTCAAGTATCAGTTTAGTCATTTTGAACCCCTTCCGGTTGTAAGTAAAAAATAGTAGATACCCGCCCCCTTCCCTTATGCTTACGCAAAACACATCAAGTTTATTATCGTTATTTCGTATTAAAAAGAGTACCTAAATCTAGACTAACAAGTTTTTTTAGCGATCTTACGTAAACATTGCTCTGATCTCCCTCCCCTATTGTCAGAAGAAATAAGCAACGCTTGACCCCCTCCCGACTTGAATGCTTACGTAGTACTTCAACGGCACCTTAAGACAATTAATTTCTAAGTGGAGAATCTTTAATTACTTATTTTACAAATTCGATTTCTTTCTAAGAAGAAAAGGAGTCAATTAGTTCATATAGACTGTTTCATTTATATGAATTTTATACTTATAAATTTAAACACAGATCGAAATAACCATCAATAACAATACAAACATTCAAAATATAAAACTAATATTCAAAACAGATTGCTAATTTAATTTTGACATTTATTAAATCCAATGATTACTGCATTGGTAAGGATGTTCTAAGAGTTTTACAGCCTTTCTATAATAATCAAAGTGGGCTCTAATTTTGCACGGAAACTTCCGGATTATTGTGGGATGGTACCTTCAAACTAGATACTGACTTCCTTCATCTTCCCTCTCCCTTTCATGTCCTGAGCCAAATGGCCATAAATATAATTTCATTCAATAGCTAAATGCATAACAGTTTTCGCTTAAATGTGTATTAATCCGCTCTTCCTACAGAGTGGATTGAGGGAAGATACCCATCGGGGAAAGATGCCTATAGTAGTGGAATTCTATGACAATTTTTCTAAATGGAAAAATTGTATGGTGTGAACGAATTAGTCAGTATCCTCCCTAAGAGAATGTAGTGAATGTCACGTGGAAACGAAACAAGTACTTCCCCCAAAAATCTTGTTTTAGCTTAAAATATTTTTCTCTACTCAGTACAGTACACAGCTTAGAATCGGACTAAATTCCATGACAGCGTAGAAAATACACTTGAACAGGGCAGTACGCCATTTGATGCCCACTACCTAAATACATTCTATCAAATAAGACTATTTTCATTGTTTTCTGGTTAGACACTCATTTTTTGAACTATTCTTCTTGAATAGAAGAGAGTCAATAAGGACATTTTGTAAATGGTAGTCTGCGTACGTATTCAATAGAATTTGAATTTCGTTTATGGCCTCTAGGTAACTATATATGGCTCCGGCCGGAATACGGGTGGGGTGACGATGTAGGAGAGTAGTCAGCCAATGCCTAGTTTCGAAAGTACCATCCCAGCATTAACCTTGTGTGATTAAGAATACTACTGGATAAACCTCAGTCAAGATGACCGACGCAGGTATCGAAATCAGGGCTTATGGAACACAAGCCAACGCTCTACTACAACGCGCTACGTATACTCGATACATGTTCAATAGAATGTACGCCATAAGAATATTATATATATATATATGACCGCCCCGTTAGTTTAGTGGTTAGCGTTGCTGACTACGGATTGAGGGGTCCTGGGTTCAATTCCCGGCGCTGCCAAGGATTTTTCGAAAGGGTGTGGTTCTGGAACGGTAACCACCCAGCATGGTGATGCAACTAAGGAGTTGCTATGAATAAAAGATAGTTGCGATCACAGTAAAAGCTTAGGCTCTCCTCTCCCAACCCATCTGGTCAGCGTGGGAGCAGTAAGCCAATCTCCTTCCTCCGGGGAAAGACCTCATCCAGTAGTGGATCAAATATGGGTGTGATTTATTATATATTTCACACAAAACCTAAAGTTATTTCTGCATTAAATTGGTGTATGTTCCATTATTACATAAGGGAAAGAAATCTGCGCTTTCAAGCAGATGTCGTCAAGGTGGAGTAGTGGCAAGATATCCATACTTGTTCATGTATTTTAGTCACATTATAGAAAACGTAGTCATGAAGTATCACTACTGTTGTCGTTAATCTTAATTATAATATATGAGACATCTTTCCTCAAATAAGTGGGTATCTTACACTAATGGATTGGGCAAGATTTGTTATTTGATATATACGTTTAAAGACCAATAAGCCTATATCCAATGTTTCTTCCAGGACATTTTATTCGGGGGGTTTGTGGAGGCTCACGAAAATTATAAACAATTATTATTGACTGTAATGTGCTAAAAATAAAAAATAACAATAGATACTAATGTTACTTTAACAATATATTGCACTTCCTTAGTTAACATAAAAATAACAACTTAATGGTAGAGCGTTGGCGTAGCATTCGGGAGTCGTGGGTTCGATCCCAGCAGCCGACCATTTTGACTGAGGCTTTTCCAGAGTTTTTCCTCAGTCACCAGGAACATGCCGGGATGGTGCCTTTAACATAGGCCCTGGCCGACGCCTTTCCAAATCCTTTTTCCTCCCCTATCACGGCCTGAGCCTTAGATGACTAAGGCCACAAATCAAATTAAAACTCCAAATAATATGAACCATATTACAGAATATACTATTATATACGTATTTCAGTGTTAACATACTATTAACAAGTGTTAACATTAATTCTTTTGGGAGGGCGGTTGGAAACCTTTCGGGGGACAAACTTCCCCGAAAACATGCCTGATAGAAACAGTGAATATTTCCGTTGTGTATGCAATTAGTTTGATATACTTCCGTCAGTATGAGCATCAATGTTCAATATGTTTTTGTGCAAAAATTTGCTTTTCTATTTCTTTTAATTGCTACACAATGTCTCGTAGAATAAAATGTGTGGCATCTTCCCGGGATCCACTATAATTCATGGATTATCTGTTCCACAGAAAATTGTTCGATTATCCGTTTATCCGGATAACATAATGTTCGATTATCCGTTTATCCGGATGATGTTCATTTATCCGTTTATCCGGATGATGTTCATTTATCCGTTTATCCGGATAATGTTCGATTATCCGTTTATCCGAATAATGTTCGATTATCCGTTTATCCGAATAATGTTCAATTATCCGTTTTCCGGATAATTATTTGGATAATAAAAATTATTCGAATAATCGGATTTCGAATATCCGAACAATGAATTGTTCGATTAATCGGATATCAAATTATCCGGATATTGACAGCCCTAGTCAGAATAGCCCGCAGCATCTAGATTGTCATGGCAATCAGCAGTTCATCGTCCGTCAACGGAAAGATATTCGCCAAGGCAAAATTGTCCCCGCCATAGAAAGAAAGCACTTAGAGCTAGATTTTTGGAAGGTGTATAAAAGTAAAGTTTTCACTTCTGCTGCATACAAATTGGAAACAGTTTGTTTGGTGTTTCTGCTGGAATTTTATTATATCTATTTAATTTTCTCTTAAGAACAAGTTTTCTTTATTTAGCCGATGAAAGAGCAAAATAATGGGTGAAGTGCAGCTTCACTAACTTCACTTGAGGAGCCGCCACTGCTGTTGGGGTATTACCTGGATGTCTACTGCCAGACCACTGAATGCGTAGAGATATGCAATAACGGAACAAAGATAAACAACAATTTAGTAATATAAAATGTAGGCTACAAAATTTAAAGACGTGTGGTTTATTTTAGCATTCTTTTATTGGCAGAAAACAGGTGGTGTGTGTCTTGAAGTTAAAATAACATAATTATACGATACATATTGCTGTAAATGATGATGGGGAAAATGTGAACCATGAGAACAACATCAGTCTAGGTCACACGTGAGAACATAATGGCAGCAACACATGCTGAGACTATGAGTCTTTCGTATCATATTTATCTGTGGAAAACAAATAAAATACGAATGTAATTAAAACATTGGAGACCAAACACAATACAATAACTGTCAATATGCACAATAAATGAATCCGTAATTTCGAAAAAGTCTCCTCAGTATTCTTAAACCAGGGTTTGCCTAAAATATAAACTACTCATGCAACTGTATATTGTCACATGTTCCATGTGAACACATTATTCATACAGCATAAAATTGTACATGTTAGTAAAACGTGCTTACACAGATGCGCCAAGACTATTTGAACTTTATCAGTGTTTCGACTATTCATCAGAGGCAAAGATAATCGCATTATTGAAGAGACCAGGTGCAAAGGTGGACATTGGTGCGAAATAACGAAAACGTGTCCAGAGAAAACGCGAAAGCGCTACTAATTACGTTATGAATACGCAAAGTCTCATTTTGAAATCTGGACAACTAATTACAGATGAAACTACGCTTAGTTTAATAATAAACGGATTGCGCTCGTATTGTTTGGAAGAATTAGCTACAAAGCATTTTAACACCGTAGAAGAACTTCTTCAAGAGCTTGTTTTATAAGTACAGTGTAAGAAATCGTCTCAGAAAAGTGACTTTGAAGTCTAACAGGCATAAAAATAAAATATGATATTCAATCGTAGATTCGTTACCATTCTCTGCTACTAAATCAACTTCCGGATCAGGTTCTGAAAGCGGAACTGAACAATTTTAGAAAGATGAAAATAAAATCAAAATTAAACAGGAACCGACGAACACAGATGGTATGCATACTGTGCGGGGGCAGATGAAGAATTGTCTCTGCAACCCACATAACGGTAGAAATAAATATCAACGTAGTAACTCATATAATCATTATAATCAAGCTACTTCACGCATATCGACATTATAATTGGTGATACCGTGATTATAACAATCAAGTAAAGTATTAGTCACAAAATTATCAGCAACAATATTCTTGGTCAAATTTTCGAAACTACTACCATAACCCATACATTACAAACCGCGGTGGAAATCAATATAATAAATCCCCTCTCCCAAATTCTCTCTCCTCCTATGAGAGGAAATCCACAATTATCAAGAGGAAATAAAAGTAATCAATATCGTACCTAAACTTTTCCAGAAAGACGTAATAACAACAATTATTCTGCAAGCCGGCCACGTGATAATAAAACAAATTACAGGCAAAATATACAGAATCAAAGAAATAATTATGTCCTACATAGAATATACGTATATTATCTACCTAATACAGTAACACAATTTCTGACAAAGTTCATAAAGAAATGGGTTGATGAACTTTCAACACAATTACGTTTAGTATCCTCAAGGTAGAATGGAAGTAAGTTTTCCCGCCTTTTTCGTTTAACGTCCTTTATTCAAATTTTAGTGCAGGTAAAAGAGAAAACAACTTTCGTGAAGTAAATTTTGTCCTATTGCATTAACGAATACATTTATCCTTGATGAAATGTTAACAGTAACTTGAAAATGATGTGAATACGCTTTTGTAACAGGTCCAGAAAGTACCCGGACACAGTTTTGAAGATACAATTAACTTTTTAGTCAAGGGTATTCCTTAATGAGTAGGAAACAAAATTTAGTATTCACGAAAGTTATTTTCTGTTTGCCTGTACTAAAATTTGAATAAACGACGTAAAAGGAAACAAGGTCGGAAAACCTACTACGATTCCGTCTTACCCTAAAATTAGTTCTCGAAATAATCTAAAGCATTCTGAAGAAATATTTTTAGCTTCTCTCAGCTGCTTTTAAAGCATAATCACTTTCATAATTTGAAATTACTGACTGCGTAGTTCCTTCATAAAAACTGTTCATAAAAGTCCACGAGACGAAAACGAATCGAGGCCCCTACGCACCAGAGGTGAGCGCACTACCAGTGAACCACAGGGGCCCTCAATGTTTCATGTTTTCCCTGTCAAAGGTACATAGTAAATATACAAGTAAGCAGACCCAAGTACGATATATTTTGCGCTTCGCCTAACCTAAAAGTGGGACATTGAATGAACAGTCGTAGTCGGGATATTCAATAAACGACTGGCAATCCTACATTGCAGCTCAGTGGCGTTATTCCTGGAGACATAGAGGGTTGAATTACCTTTAGTAAATTTCAATTTTAGGAAAATATATTATTTAAACCACAGAATGACTTTTGTTATGTGTATTTTTAAATATTCTTAGAATTAAAAGTACAGATTGAATTATTAATTTTAGTTAACCAAATACTCGTTTCATTTGTTTTCATTCCTTACTTATTCGCTGTAAATGAAAAGTTAAGTCTCTCGGGCGCTTAGTTTCCTCTTATTGTGCTTGTCCTATAAATCATAGCTCAAATATAGCTTTTTCTCCTTAATTATGAATATATAAAATAGCACACATGAAACGCGAGTGCATACTGAAATTTAGCTTTATTCGTGTCCAAATATTCCTCATAAACAAAGTTAGTTCATTTAATGTTACACTCATAAATACGCAAGAACAAGAGCACAATAATACTTCTTTATATCACACTTTAGATAATAACCTTGAATACGAAAATACCAGCAGAATTGCACTTAATACAATAATAAGTGCCAGTAATTTCAATACAACTGAACACCTTCATAAATATATAATAGAAACTACAAATAATGATAATTATTTTCTTCCTGCTCAAAATTTATGTTTGTTTAGTAAACACTTGTTGCCATGTTATGCCTATTTATCTATTTATCATTATCCCTTTCAAATATCTGTTGATTTGGAATCTGTTGTCGCGCACAACATCCTATCCGCTACTATGGTTTTACTGGCAATCTATTAATAGCATAGACTTAAAATAAAATAAAACCGACATAAATATTCTAAGCATTGAACATTACACTTGTATGATTGGTTGATTCATTGATTCATGAATGTAATTTACAATATTATGGATCGATGTATGAGTGGTTAAAAGCACCCATCGATATTAGTATCCGGTGTTAAAGGTACTATTCTGTACTAAACGTATACGCTATAGCCTAAAGTGTTTCTCCTTCCAAAAACGTTTTGAAACGAAGCAATACAAGAGGCATTTGATAAGTCTTGAGCCTACTTAGGAAGGAATTATACGATTTGAAAAAAAAAATCATCAGCATGAAGCTTAATCCTTGTAAGGAAGGTCCACATACTTTCAGGCCGATCGCTTGCGCCTCGTTGTGGTGGCGTCACAAAACGTCAGTCGAGATGGCATCGTGCACGAGTGAGGAACGTGTTGGTGAACGTGCTGTGATCCGCTACCTGTTTCGCAAGGGCATTTCTTGCCCCCACCCCCTGGAAATTTGTGCACTTCTCCCAGCGGTGCTTCAGCGTTCCCAATCTCTTACCCAAAAAATGGGTTGGCAACACTGTTTTTGGACGATCCTCATCAGACAATGATGTCCTACCCCGTTTGAATTCTGCCACCAAATGTTTACCGTAGGCAGCATGTCCTAGTGAATTTCCTTCGCCTACATGCCCTTGTGAAACAGGTAGCGGATCACAGTGCGTTCACCAACACGTTCCTCACTCGTGCACGATGCCATCTCAACTAGCGTTTTGTGACGCGACACTACGCGGTGCTAGCGATCGGCCTGAAAGTATGTGGACCTTCCTCAGAAGGACTGAGCTTCACGCTGATTAAGTTTTTTTCAAATCGTACATTTAATTCCTAGGTAGGCTCAAGACTTATCAAATGCTCCTCGTACACTAAACTCTCGATATGTTTCTGAGTTTCCTGGCTCGACTATATTTTTGCTCTATTAACTGTGTTTTCATCCATTTTCTTCACGAGACAAAATATACTGAAACGAAACACTTTACGTAAGCACATTTATATCATTTTCTTCCTCTTTTAAAGAAAACAAAAATCAAATTTACCAGATACTTGTGGTCTTGTCTTGACATTTTTGTCCGCAGAAGATATTGGCATTTCATCAGATGCAACTTGGTAGTTAGTACTGCTGCCAGCTTCGTTCTGTATTGTAGGCTTTCCTGAAGGCACGACATATGGTTGGTATCCTGATCGGTATGAAAGTTTTAAAAAAATAAAATGTAAGTTATAAATTATAAAATATAGATATTGGAAACACATGACAGTATTTATACAATGCAGTAGATTATGAAAATCAAAGACATAAAATATGAGACGCGTGAGGTCGAAAACATTCTAAGCCTGGCAGGAAGTTATGTATTAGCTGTGTGTAAGATCAAATTTGGTTTCTGTAGAGGTAATAGCAGTGTTATTTATTTAGCTGTACAGTGGAGGCTATGGAAGCATTCCTTTTCACAGTACCTGAATTACAGTAATTATTATTTTAAAAGACGGTTATATTCAAAATAAATATTAATCGATTTGTTCATAAAAGAAACATATTTGCTAGGCCAGTGCATGCAGACGTTACCGCAAAAAAAGATGCCGTACAAAGTGATAAGTTACGACAAGTGATGTAAAAAACTAAAATTTATATAATTAATCAAAAATATTTTACTAACAAATTCGTCACCTAAAAACACAAGATGTTTTTAGTATTGTTCTGATTGTGTGACAAGTGTACGTTTTTATAATTGTACGTTACAGCAAGAAAAATAGCAAGAAACAGCAAGAAAAATAGTGTGTCTACGTAAGGTTTGTAGCGGACTAAAAGAAAGATCGCAAGCCATGATATCAGCGCAACACATGTAGTCGGCTCTAAAGTCAACTTCCCTTGTTTAAAAAATAACAATTAGTGACCCGAGGCCCAGTATTTTTATAAAAAGAACTTGCCGGTTCCTATCACTCATTGGCAGCACATATTTTTAATAAGTCAATACTCGTTGTACCCTCAAGTCTTGATCGTCGTCCAACAGTACTTAACCATAATTCGACACACAGTGGACTCCGTCTCAGTCAGTCTAACACCTGCATCATGGTTTCCTATACGTGAGTTTGTTTTAGGCAAATTTGCCATCTTAACTCTTTAAAAGTAGTTTTTGTCATCTCTGCTTCCAATTACATCTTTCATCTTGACTAAAATTACATAAGGCATTGAGAGAGGCTTTCTTCTTTTGGGATAAATTAGTCTCACCGCGAAGATAAACTTTAATCCCTGTTTTTAGCAGCTTTTGTTTGCAAAAAATCCTTTTAGTGCTCCTAATATTTTGACAGGCGGAACAATAAAACAAAATCCACATATTTAATCGTTTTCTTTCATTTAAATGCCACTATAATACCAAAATCGTCATAACAGTTTTCTCTGATTAATTAGCAATAGTTTATGTATATTTGCAATAAACGCCACTATTTCACCTTGACAAGAAATCATCTACAAAACGAAATATCAACGTAATTAAAGATTTAAAGATACACACGCCTCAGTTCAACTACAAAACGACATAAAATAGTACGGCCCAGCTTATTGTTGTTCGGCCTATTTTCACGTGAAATACTTCCTATGCTCTGCAGCACACAGTGTGACGTATGACAGATCACAAGTCACATCTTAGATCCAGTTAAGCCTAGGCGCGCAGTGGTGATTTAAAAAATGACAGATGAAAAAATCGCTTGATAAGAAGATCACTAACACTTTTAGGTCGTGCGCACTAGAAGATTTTAGTCGCTCAGCATCGAAATGGATTTCAAATAAATGACTGTACGTTGTGCTCTGATTTTGTTAAAAGACTAAATTTTGTATTTTGAGCTATTTTAGTAAGTAATGACTTCGACCCGTCTCGATTCCACTAGATCTGGAGTCTCTAAATTCCACAAACATCCATGCCCCAGCCGGGAATTCGAACGCAGAACCTTGGAGACGCCAGCCTGACGTCTGAGATCACACAACTACCGCGGTCGGCTACTCTTAATTTAAGTTGAACGAGAAAACGCGAAAAGAAGAGTCATTGGGTTCATCCAATTGCAAGCCAAAGACTTTTAAAGGGGCAATTTTATAAACTCGTTGCATCTTTCAATTTGAATTTATTTATGACCTCTTGCCATCTTAATATCATGTCGGGATAGGGTATATGTAGAGGACGGAGAAGGTATCAGCCAGGATCTTACTTAAGGTACCATCCCAAGCATTTCCCTAGTGAAAGTGAATGAAACCCTGGAAAACCTGTCAGGATGATCAGCCGTGGAGTTCGAACCTGCGTACCTAACCATTATCAATCCGTTATCGCCTGGACCACGGGGGCTTGGTCTTTGCACCTCTGAGAGAAGATAAAAAGAAGTTCTTCAATCATTTCAGAATAGATAAGCAAGGAATTTTGTAACTTGTTGTCCGCTCTTGGTCTAGAATATCATACCAAAATATTACTTTTCGGCTGGCTGCATACCACCACAAGAGAGATTTGGCTGTAACGTTACAACACTAGGACAGTTAGGACTAAGTCTTCAGTTATTTTCTTCTGGGATCCAGATTGATGGTAATATCACAATAGAAATGCCTTAGTCGACTATGAGTAAGACAGGACAGTAAGGCTGAGTGGCCGTAGCTCATTTGGTAGAACGTTGGCTTCACATTCAGGATGTCCATACCAGCGGCCGACGATCACGACTGAGTTTTTTTCCTCAGTCAGTAAAACTTGCAAATTCCCGGATGGTACCTTCAACTTAGGCCCCTCCTACCTGATCCCGGCTTAAGTCATAGATTCCTAAAGGCCATAAATAAACTGAAACAGAATAGTAAGACTGTTACTATTGGTTATTCCGTATATTTTGGGCAATAATTACGATAAAATTAAAGTGTAAACACGGCGTAAGTTAAATTAACGTCAATTTACGTAACATTTCTCTGTTTTTCGTACATTGCAACTAGTGCAGGGTATACATAAAATACAACATATTCACATATTACTCCTAATATCGTAGCAAATCCGCTGTGAGCCTAAGATGCCAAAAGACCATAAATCTGGTACTGCTATAAAGATACCTATTTAAGATGAAAGTTTGGGAAAGATATAAGCAAACAGGACATATACCTAGCACGATACACTTTTTATGAAACGAAATAGGATCAACATTAGTCAATTTTGGGGTTTGTGGCAGCTTTAAAGACTCAGGCACTTATATGTGAATTTGGTAGAGGCTGGGATAGAGGAGGGGAAAGCATGCGGGAAGGTGTCAACCTGGCCCTAAATTGGAGGTGCCTTCCCAGCATTTGCCTGTTGTGACTGAGGAAAACCCCTCAAAAAGCTCAGCTATAATATTCGGGCGCTGTTGTTGAACCCGCGACCTCCCGAATGCTAAGCCAACGCTCTACCACTGAGCCACGGCTGCTCGGTTGCGCATACAGGGAAAGAAGGGGTAAGTGTTCTTTTTTATATATATATATATATATAAAAAATGAGCTTACGCTCGTTGCTAATGGTGCATAATGACGGCTAACAGTTCAGAAAATGTCAACCCAAAAGCTAAAAAAATCACGTAGTTATAACGGTTTTAAGTATGAGAAATACATAAGAGTAAATGGGAGAGCTGAACATTAAAATGCATTTAACGAGAAACCATCTTTCATGCACTTCCTTCTCTGAATGCTTCAATTCACTACATCTCAATACTCAAAAAGCCAAGATTTATAAAGTATATTCTTCATTTTCCCATCTATCACGGACCGGAGCTCGACATTTGCAAATCCTGTAAGAGGCGGGATTTTTAATCAACTTCGCCATTCTACACACGCACTGTAAAGCGTACACAACAGACAGCGATCTCAAAATGGCGTCATCTTCTTCTTGACTCAGAGTAACTACGGCGCATGCGCCGAACTGCGATGGCAGCGCTGCCGGGGCAACTGATAAAAACGGAACTTACTTTCTGGACGTACAAAGTATGCTGAAACTAAGTCCGTTAGATAAATATATTTATTTTTTTTTATTTTTTTTTTTCAATAAGATTCAAATTTACCAGATACTTGTGGTGTTGGCTTGGAACTTCTTCTGACAGGTGTTGGCTTTTCATCAGATGACACTTGGGAAGAGCTCAAACAAGTAGTGGACCCCGGGGACGCGTCGTAATCAGTACTGCTGTCAGCTACCTTATGTTTTGCAGGTTTTCCTGAAGGCACGAGACATCGTTGGTATGCTATTCAGTATGAAAGTTAAAGAAAAAAAGCATAAATCATTACATAAACGATAGCAAATAAGTTAGTACCTATAAAATACACTAGATTATGATAATAAAAGACATGTCTCACTAATTCCTTTTGCCCGGGCACAAACGAGAAAAGTTTGCTTAATGCCTGACACTAGGAAGTTATTTTCTTTAAGGTTAAGTCGCAGTGAGCTTTCTCCGCCTTTTTCGTTTTACGACAATTATTTAAAATTCAGTGCAGGTAAACAAAATTTAACTTTCACAGAACAAAGTTCGTTTCGTCTTTCAATAATGAGTTCAATTATTTTTAAAGAAATGCTACTAGTAACCTCAGGATCGTGAGCAGACACTTTTGGAACAGAATAATGTCTATCATCTCCGCGGAGTCCTTAACTTTCCGAGCCCCGGCTGACCTTACGTCGTCACTGCTTAAGGCTCGTTTTCATAAAAAAAAATATATCCTGAATAAATTGGTTTGTCTGAAGTAAAAAAATTCGTTTCAGAGATAGTGCAGCAGTGCGAACTTACTTTTCTTTTTTGCTTTTTTCTTTCTTATGCGTTTTGGTTTCTCGATCGTTTGATTATTCACTTCTTCTTCGGAAGACGAGGATGACGTGGTGCACGACCAAGAACCAGGAGCTGGGAGTGGAAATTCTGTATACAAGGAGAGAGAGAGAGAACAGAAATGAAATTTCTAATTCAATGAAATGAGAAGTACGTTGGGTAAAATTAACTTCATAATAATTGTTTAGTTACAAGAATGAACTCGTGAAATGGTGTGGCGAGAGTAATGGTACATTTATTTCATATAAGAAACGAAATCACTTACGTAATCTTTTGTTCGCAAAACCTAAATTACATATTCGCCTTACGTTTTATATTGAATTTTTAGGTACTGAACTCCGGTATGTTCAACTACCAAATGCACATTAAATAGACTGACAACCTTGTATTGCAGAGAAGAGTGTTTCCGATATTTCAAGTCAGAGGGAAACAATCCCTGTGCTACGATTACACCATAGTTTTGAATTACTAATATTAAATATGCAGAATTTGACACATTAACTAAGCAAGTCAATCTCTGACAAAAAAAAACAAGAAAAGAGTGATGTCGAATCTTGTCAAATTCCACTTCCTTTTCAGATTAAAGAGGCTTCAACTTGGAGTCTATAATCGGCTTTTTTCGATTGCAGAATAGCTGCAAAGTTTGTTCTTTGTCGTGCCCTCCCCACACACTTACAGTTTGGCTCGAAGGTTGAGCAGTCGTCCGGTGGGAACCCCACACACGTGTAGTTCAGCCTCAAGGCCAGCCCTCATGGCCTCAATAGATTCGAATGAAGCCAACAGGCCTCAATAGATTCCACTGAGGCCAACAAGCCGACTATTTGTCGCAAGGATTCATCATAGACATACCGTACAAACAATCCAGTCCTTGAGGTAGAACTGTACGTGTTTTGAGGGGAAACTTAGCTCGGTTGGTAGAGAGTTGGCTTAGCAGTCGGAAGGTCCTGAGAACGATCCAAGCGGCTACTCATCCTGGCAGGTTTTCCAAGGTTTTTCCTCAGTCGTCCCAGGCAAATGGTGGGATGGAACTTACTAACTAGGCACTAGTCCAACATTCTCATCCACACCCTATCCCGGCCTAACCTTGAGATGCCAAAATTCCACAAGTTCAGGATTCAAATTCGTAGATTTAGTGCTAACTGTTAACATCATAAAGAGTTTCTGTTTCGATCTTCCTCCTTCCATAATTCTTTTCTTGCGTCCAAAGTGTTTCGTTCGTAGTGTCCTTTCGGAAGGCCCCTTCGGATGTTCAGCGAAAGGAAGGAAAACAAATATTTCGGATGCACCCTTAAGGAGAGTCCATTCCGTTGCGCACTGGCTGTGGACAAAGAGAAAGAAGTCGTTCCAAATGACCAGCACCTTGTTTTCGGATAGCACATTTCCTTGTCGCTGCCATATTTGAAAGTTGATCTAAAACACTAGGAACAATCGTAAAGAAACCTTAATTTCCTTCGGCGGAAGAATACATGAAGTACACACTGTTTTACCCAGTAGCCACAGCGATATGTATGTGTGAGTAAAATGATGGAGGGACATTTTAAATGTGAATGAACCTAAATGGTCATCTTCCCGCTTTGTCGCTTTTGTGTTCCTGTCCTTCTCCACTGCCTTAACTCCTGAAGGTCGCAACCAGGTCCTGGATACACAAAATATCTCTCTTTCTCTCTCTCTCTCTCTCGCTTCTTTGACGATCTCTTAGTAGCCCTGTAGTTATCAATGGTTCAAAACTAACAATAGAAGTAAAGTTATCTTTCTCTATTTATCAATAGGTCTCGCTACTATCGAAGGCCTTTCCAAATCCCTATTTTAGGAGTGACGGTATATAACCGAAGGGAATTCCTATGTCTAGCAATTAGGACTTCGGAGCTAGAAATTCGCTTTGAACAGGCCCTTCGTCTTGCATTAACTAGTATAAATGGGTTGCACTTCCTTCTCCTAATTGAAAAACTGAATCTATAAACTGTGAATTGTGGTTGGCTTCTATCGTTTTTCAAACCTAAATGTAAAGTTGAGGGATTATTTGTGGGTCTGGCGATTAAAATCGAACTTTTATTTTCCAACAAGGGAATTCAATTAACGTGGAATCGGACTGATACATGCTCGGGTTTCATTCAGTGAGTTGATGTCACTCGTCACTAAAATAATTCTTCGATACCTTACATTCACCGAAGCTATTATCAACCTCATTGCGTCATAAGGTAGATGAAAACAGGCGTTAAATTTGAAGGTACCAGTGCGGTATTGGTCTGATGTCATTGAGAAAAAGCCTCCATCAGAATGATTAGCTACTGGATTCGATTTCAGTATCTTCTGAGGGAGGATGATTCTTCCCGTATGCTCAACAAACTTAGCTACAGTCGCTTGGTGGATGATTCTGCTTTTCTAGTTCCATTGCTTTCGTATGTTTTTATGGACTATCCTTTCACTTGTTCAATTTTATACCGTTTACGTTGCGACTGGACTCGTAACTTAAGTAAGTCAACATTGTTTATTTTCACTCTTCATTCACATATTTTTTGATAAGCAATCTACTTCCTTTCTTTTCTAAATCACATAGAAGATCTTAGCTCATCGCATATGCTCGACCTGTATTTCTTCCAAATCTTTAATTATCAAAAATCTTCTTTCGTTACAAGTAATATTTAATAGTTGCATGACGTACTCTATTTTTTCTTTAAAATATAATGTTTACAGTTGAATCGGTAAGTTTAGAAACGACGTAACTCCACTTTTTACGCAAATTGAGTTTTTAGCTTGAAACAGTTCGTTGAGGATAACGCCATCGTTTTGTTTAGAAACGACGTAATTCGTCCTTACTGGTTCGGTAGAATAGCCACCACAAGATTTCGTTAATTTTAGAAACAACGTAACTCCTGGAGTTTTGTTGTTTCTATTCTTAATACCTGGCAACTCTGGCATCATATGGACTGGCAACGTGATCGTATCCTAGCAGGTTTAACGTCCCATTGTTTTGACAAAGAATGCTACATTTCAACAGAGTTTGAACAAGTACACATATTTGAGAGATTTAATGGCTTCACAATCCGAAGGTCTTCCTAGAGATAAGCGAATTGCATTTCAAATATCTTCATTCAGACATTTTAGATATTCTGCGGAGTTTCCTGGAACGGTAATAGCATCATCGTTCATTAATGCAATCCTGAAGACACATTCATTCTTCGAGCGACTGGGAAGCAAGATGTCAGTGAAGCAAAACTTGCAGATCTGAAGCAACATTATTTCAGGAAACCCAAGCCTGTAACTTTTCCTCCAAGGATTAGGAGGACAAAGCATTCTGTGCCTTCTTAGGAACAAGCAAAGAAATGTAACAAGAACTGATTTATTATAATCGTGCATTGTATTGTGCTAGTTCTATCTGTAAATTGATGCACCTTTTCTGTAGTTCATTATCATTACAGACAAATATTCATAGCACACCACAGACTATTTTGTTTTGTTCATTACTTTATTCTTTTTCTGTAAAAAGAGTTGTCTAAAAATTAACTTACATTGTATTGTTTCTAATAGATATGACATTTACTGTCCATTGTCTGTAAAAGTTGTGCTTATTTTCAGACGTTTTATCGTTTGATAAATGTTACAAATAAATGTCCATACTGTTACTACTGTCAATAATTAATATTATATTATATTAAACAATTTTCAAGTGAAATTTGACTTGCAATTATTAACTGAATCAATGTACTGTTTCAACAGTGAAATGGAATTTTCGTTAATTTCAGAAACAACGTAACTCCACCAACTTCAACGTCCGATTTATGCATGAAGGAGAAAGGTTTCAAGCTTTACTTTCATGTCAATTTGTTTCGCAAGCGGTATACTTGAATAGTAATAAACAGAAGTTCGATTACTAGATGTAAATTTCAGCAAAAAGGTTTTTTGTCATTCCTGAAAAATTAGCATACTTGGAGTTACGCTGTTTCTAAAATTATCGATTCAGTTGTGAATGGATAATTATTTCAAGTTGCTCAAATACAATTTGAACCGTATTCTTCCTCACTGCTTGGTACTTGGATTGGAATTTCATGGTTGTTTTGGATATAACTGCTTTACAAATCAAATATCTTGTGCTAAAGATGAACACAAGGAGAGCTGTGTTCGAAACACTTAAGCAGTCTAATGATTTACAGAAGATATTACAAGTAAATTTATTTTGTAGAAACTTTTAAATTCCACTTACCGATATAACTTCCTATTTGTGCTCCCACATTCGGACTTTTACAGCTATCGATGTCTGCTGAAATACAATAAAATACATCCAATAGACTTGTAATTAAAGGTAGTAGAAGTCGTCTTGTACAGGGTAAGTCAAAATGATGGACCCGATTTCATAAATTTATTTTGTGAAATATAATGAACATATCTTAATGTGAGCTACGCGCAAGGAAAGGCAAAAGTTCAAAGTTTAGTTGAGTTTAGTTTATGTCCCGCGTGGTTGCATTGTCTACCGCTACGCGGCGCTGGAAGCAGTTAACGAAAATACCGCTGACTGGAGAGCAGAAATCGTTCTGTGTGCTCGATTACCATGTAAACAACTCTGTGATGAGTGTTCAACGGCATTTCCGTACCAAGTATGGCAGAGACCCACCTACTGGAAAAAACATTCGTACGTGGTATGAAAAATTCAGAGATACGGGCTGCATCTGTAAGCGAAAAACGACTGGACGTCCTTCAGCTGAGGAAGAGACAGTGGAACGTGTTCGCGCCAGTTTTGTGCGGAGTCCACAGAAGTCTATCTACCGGGCAGCGAGGGAACTTGAAATGCCACAGAAAGCTGTATGGCGAATTCTGCGGAAACGTTTACAAATGAAATTCTATCGCTTGCAACTACTACAAGCCTTAAGAGACACTGATTATGCTGCTCGAGCGTCTTTCTGTGCTGATTTTCTCACGTTAATGGAAGAGGATGGGTTCGCCGAAAGGTTACGTTACAGTGATGAAGCGGTGTTTCACCTTTCTGGGAATGTGAATAGACACAACGTAAGGATCTGGGGAACTGATAATCCCCACGCAGTTGTGGAACACCAACGCGATTCACCCAAGGTGAATGTGTTTTGTGCCATTTCCCCTGAAAAGATTTATGGGCCCTTTTTCTTCCTTGAACCTACTGTGACAGGACATGTTTTTCTTGATATGCTGCAACAATGGCTCCTTCCACAGCTCGAAGAGGATAGTGCAGATTTCATTCTTCAATTGGATGGTGCCCCTCCGCATTACCATGGCAGCGTTCGGGATCATCTCAATGAGGCATTGCCACAGCGCTGGATAGGCCGTGCATCTCAGGAGGATCGAGTTCTCATTCGTTGGCCACCTCGTTCCCCCGATCTGACCCCGTGTGATTTCTTTTTGTGGGGTTTCATAAAGGATCGTGTTTACGTACCACCACTTCCAACAACATTGGGTGACCTTCGCGCCCGCATCACAGCAGCCATTGCAGAGATTGACCGTGACACACTACACAAGGTTTGGCAGGAGATAGACTATCGGCTTGATGTGTGTCGTGTTACGCGAGGTGCTCACATAGAGCACTTGTGATGTGACTGAAAAAAACTTTGAGAGTTACCCTTCTTACCACATGTATTACATTCAGATATGTTCATTATATTTCACCAAATAAATTTATGAAATCGGGTACATCATTTTGACTTACCCTGTATTTAGAAGTAACTTTGTTTCGTTGAAGTAAATTCATTTATTTTGATTAAGTTAATTTCATTCATCACGTCTTTTCATTCATGAAGTACTTTTTGATCATAAAAAGGGTAAGTACCTGTTAAACTTTTCTGATACGCCATGTGTTGTTACAGGGTTTAATCCCAGTGGGACTAATAATGATCCTTCTAGTCCTCAGGTAGTAGCCAGAGCAAGAATCGAGGACAACCTTAGCTCAAATCGACAGTATTTCTCTTAATGATGCTAATAGTCCAGTAAATAAAGCAATGAACCTAAAACAAACTGCAATAGAATTTCTGACAGCGGTTTCTAGATGAAAATTGAGTGCTGAAAACGATGGAACAAAGTCTATTACTGTAACACTATTCATAATCCCAATATGGAGGAAATTAACAAAATGCCGGATTTTCACAGAATATCAATGTATGTCTGTAAGTTTGTTACCTCGTAGAGCCTAAACTGCTTGAGCGATTTTAACAAATGAGGTGTCTCAAATGCTTAAAATCCACTTTGAAAGAATGACAGAATCCAAAATAATAGTGTTTTTTTCTTCCTTTTCTAATGTTTATAAAACGAAAACCATTTCACAGTAGATATTCTGGATAGCTCGATTTCTATCGTATTCAATTTTTGAAGTTCTGATAAAATACTTATTATCCACCATTTTCGTTCAAAACCAAACTTCAATTATTTCTTTAAAATCATAAATTGAAAATACATATATTATTGTTCTACAGATTATCCGTTAAATTAGTTTATTCTGTCTTCATGACAATTACTTCGCGCGGAAAACCGCGCATCTGCCGGAGCTTATTTTCACTTCTCTTTATTCCCATGCGTTCCTCTACACAGTTGCCAGATCATGTATCAGGTTAAGTCACTTTGAGTCTCTGTATTATGTTTAGGGATGGACACGAGCGAGTTCGAGTCGAGTTTTCGCTAAACTCGACTCGACTCGACAAATAATGTCCAACTCGACTCGAAAATCACTCGAGTCGAGTCGAGCTAAAACGAGCCAAATCGAGCCGAATCCTACAGTATGTCTCTATGCTGTCTCCCTGGGATAGCCAAAATTTCCGGACAACCAGATGACAAAATTATCCGGTATCCATTTAACCATCCGGATTTTATCCGTCATCCGAATATTACTCGTTATCCGGATATTAGTCGACATCCGAAAATTAACCGTTATCTGTCCGGATATTACATGACGTCCCCATATAGTCCAGTCATTAGGTACTTTTTGGGTACAAACTGTTGAGGAGTATTGAAATTTGGCACAATTGTGCACTTAAGAGCCCTAACTATAATGCTAAATTTGTAACCTTCGAGTGGGGAGCAGCCGCCCGCGCCACCATCTTCAAAAATGGCGGCTGAAAGGTAGATTTTAACATAGAACACCATTACTGTAGGTTTAAGAGAACATTTTTAAATTGAAAATTTGACAGGATTCGCAATGTAAATTTCCTACAAAGTTACCTATATAAAAATTTTGAAAATGCCGCCATTTTGAATAAAAAATTGCGGGAAAACAATTATATATGTAAAATATGCCCAGTGGAAGCTGCAAGTCCAAATCACTGAAGCTAGGCAAACGAAATTTGATATGTTGATATATCATCAAGCGTAGATTACGGGAAAATGACAAAATTTGGAGAAAATCGTCATCTTCAATCCAATATGGCGGACAAATCATATATATATATAAAGAACAGTAGAACACTCAGGCCGAACCACTGGAGCTAGATAAACGAAATTAGACATAAATTTGTAGCATCAAGAGTAGGTTGCGAGAAAATTACGAAATTTGAAATAAAAATTCGCCATCTGGAATTCCAATATGGCCAACAAACGTATATATGTCGAAATATGCCCAGGCTGAACCGCTGGAGCCAGAGAAACGAAACTTTACATGAAAGTTTGCCATCAAGTGTAGTTTAGAATAAAACTTTGAAATTTGAAAATATTCGACATATTGGATCCAGCATGGCCGAGACACATGGTGCATTTTCTGTTCCTTTCCTCCTTCAACCACTCTTGTTTTCACAATATGATTGTGAAAAAAAGAAACAGCTTCTTGGATTCAAAGAAATGATAGTCACTGAGTACGACGGAAGGGGAGGAGACATGAGAGGACCCACATGGTCGCGGAGACTGTAAATAGTAGGCGAAAGTCCATTATGTATTTTTCCTGGAAAATTGGAAATACAACCTCATAAATTAATTCTTCTTTCTTTCTTTGACAATACATCTGGCGGGCTATTTTCATGTGAAGTAAGATCGTGAGTTATAAAGAAGTGGTCAAGTTGACAAAAACTTGGAATTGTCAAACGGTAGTTCTATATTTCTTTTTATTTGCAGAGGAAGGAAACGAAAAAAAGGGATGGATCTGAATAGCTTTGAAACAGGAAGAAACTGGTTTAATTGCTGGAATTTACGACCCGATCGGGAATTAAATTCGTAACCTGGAAGGAGGAATTGTTATCTGTTGCAAAAGGGAATATTTTTTGTGCAAGATTGAAGCCGTATTCCGTGTCGCTATTGATGAAAGTAGCCCTGTAGGACCGTAGTTAGGCGTCAAGAATTGAGGGGCTGGTGACATGAATAGAAAGGAAGTATTTTATGAGGAACTATTTGAAGACCTATGAAGAACTGACTGAGTAACTTAATCTGAGGGGATGAGAGGTCAGGGTGCTGTAAGGGAATTTGATTTATGAGTTGTGTTTGTGGAGGCTTATCAGCTTATCGTATCTGAAGTTTTGTCTTGAGAAACTTCCTTTGTTTTCAAGCATTAGTTTACTTACCATAGTAAAAATTTCAGAGTAATTACTAGAAACCTTGACCAAGGTCAGAGATTTATGCAAAAGCTATAAATAACAATTCATATTCAACAAATGGCCAGCAGCAAGAATGCCATTGTTGTCAGTTACACACTTTACTTTTTGATAGTTCTCAATTTATAGAATTGTAGGTATTCTAGCAACAGGTGACCTACCGGGTCGTATCTATCGCATCAGGTGACCTACCTTGTAGATAAAGTTGGTTATCAGTATTAATCATCTGATTCTTAATTTGTTGGTGTATTAGGAGTAACTCTCTCCAACATTTTCTCTGCCATGTAAGTTTATCATCATGCCTCATCGGATTGTTGTAACACCTCCGTCCCTCTACCAAAAGAGAAAATGATTTGTGAATTGTATCATCAAGATGGAAGCTTTTGAGTTCTTCCCTACAATTGCAATTAGAAATCTGCATTATTGGTCCATCGACGGGAATCAAAACGCCAGGCAAAATAAAAAAGACTATAAATTACCACGAAAATTTCCTTGATCGCGCTAATAGTGCTAAAACACAGACTTTAAACTATATTTTATATGGGTAATTTTAGTAACTATGAACTTCAGGATGATATGAATGCAGTGAATTTAAAATCCCCAAACACCCATGTCCCACGCTGGATTCGAACCTGCAACCTGATGAACGGAGGGCCTGGTTCCTAGCCCACACTACTTCTACCCTGGTGAACGACGCTCAGACGATAGAATGTATTGTAT
>JAGDQP010029002.1:2511-23220 GCA_022664845.1 Lepisma saccharinum
TGTAAAAGACTAAAAATCTATCATATGCCATGTTAAATGTCGCTTTTTCTGTGAAAATATTTTGTAGTTTAGTGGGGTGTGCCTAGAATTACTGAGCTGTGTGGATATATATCACTGACCCCTCTACATTCACCTTCCTTCTTCTCTTGTCGAGAGATATGTTAATCGTCAATACTTAACTTTCTTCCATCAATCACTTATACATTTAATCGTTTCATATAATACTCACTTTCCAAGTGAAACTTCAAAAAGATACTCTATCTTATACAGTGATATCACCTGAATGAGTTCGTGTATCTTAATAAGACTATTTCCAAGGCGCTGATGTGTAAGATTTTTTCCTCCTTACTGTGGCTGAGTGGTAACGCTCGCTTCCTTGTAATTAAAGGATCCCCGATTCGATTTCCGGTAGAGAGACAAAGGATTCGAAGCCCACGTTTAACTGTAGGTCACGTCCTTACGACGTCATATCCATGCGATAGAAGGTAATGACAAACCACCATCGGTTTGCCTTGCTCAGGGATCTTCGGGCCAGGAACTGACTTCGGGAAGAATACCCATCATAACAATCAACAAAATCTGCAAGCATTTCTCTTGAATATATTACTGCTCTCTTCTGGGGTAAAAGAATCTGCGATTAATATTTCTATATGACAGATAGAACACAAGATGTCTGATCTCTCCGAAATGTGCTGAGATTTGGGAAGTCACGAATTTGACCTCCTTCCCATGCCAATTATTCTCCTCTCTCCTCACTAATGTTCATATCTTCTGCAATGCTGTTCTTTTGTTTTTCGATTAATCACGTGAGTAGTCTACACAATTTCTCCTCTTCTCCATCCCCTCTCTCTCTTTCAATCTTCACATCTTTTTCTTGAATAAGATATGCTTAACTGATTACAGGGTTCTCGTTCGCTCCGGACTATAAAAAAACTTAATAGATATGTATGTATATTTCTCTTGCTAGATGTTTAATTTTGACCAGTCCCTTTCCAAAACGTAAATTCCTTCAAGAATGCAAATACTAGATTTTTGTTGTATTTTTAGTTTACTATTTGCCCTCTAGTCTTAATTTATATGTCTTATTTTTCGCCTTTCTTTCCACTATCAGTGCTGCCAACCTTCGCGCGAAAAAAAGCAACCTCACATCATAAAAGTGCGATTAAATCCTATATTAGCACACTAATGATAAAAACTGGTACGTTTTGAAATTCAATCATGTATACAATCATGTATATATATAAACAATTATAATTTCAGGATCAAAAAATAGTTTTAAAATAGCTCGATATGACCACAAAATGATTGAATTGGAAACACTATCGGCAATTGCGAGTTCGTTTCATTTTATTTTTCTGATTAGCTGATACTTTTTGCCTCTTCAAAAGATCATTATGATTGGTCTGGTCAATAATTTTTATCAATGGAAGATACAGCCAAGATAAGCCGAAAAATAATACTGTTCTACTTTTTAGTGATTACACAAAAATCGGCAGGTCAAAGCAACAGGAAGTAATGTTGGGGCGTGTCTGGTAAGAAGATTTATACAGTTCAGACAAGATTACCCAGCCTCCTGTGCAGGAGATTGTAGTTTCATTTTTTTTTCATCAGTTCAAGCCAATGAATAATCAGATGAACCTTATTCTGAAAGTGTTCCGAAATATCATGCCGTGCATCCATTTACAGGGTTTGACATCAGAAGGATCTTTGAAACCTTTATAAGATTGTCTTCAATTGGTTTCCCGGTAGTCACGTATCCAGAAGTTAGTTTTCGAAGGAGTCCACGGGCTTCCGGAGGGGGTTCAAAGTGTGTCTGAGTACGAAATGTATATTACATATGTATAACTATGCCTAATATCATACGAATTCTGCCTGAAACTCTGAATTTCGGGAAGAGGCCCGGACCAACACCCTAAATACGTCCCTGGTTTCCAGCATTACACTTTTAGTGATTACTTTAGCTGAGTGGTGAACGCTTTTCCCGTCGGTTAAACCGGTTTCGGGTTCGATATCCAGTGGAGGTAGGAACCGTCGGGCTGACCCCGCGGAACCACGTCTGAACAAAGGCATCACTCATTATTCTTTTGTGGCCAAATTTCTCGATAATTTCTACGATAAAATTTTTATATTGTGTTCGATAATGCAGTAAACCGACAACGATAATTTACAATAAAAGCACAAATGAAATAGAACTGACGTAGTTAGTTTTCCAAGCATATTTGAATTACTTATCAAATTATTAGCTCAGTCCAACAACCATCATAGCGTAAATAAAACTACAGTTTTCCTTATGACGCTTGTGTAATGATAGGGTCGCAACTCGCAAGGTCAATGTAACATGAATTTCGTCATAAATATATGTAACTATCTACTTCGTAAAAATGCGTAATCGCATAGCGATACGATAAATTTAAAGCACTTCTTATTTGAGTGAGTAGATCTAGGAAATCCTGAAAGATTTTCCTCTCAGCTAGCAAATTTACATTTTGTAAGCTACTTTGTAGATGATGTAGACTGGAAAGACAATGAAAACATCAGATGTGGATGCTGAAGTTAGGTTTGGTTTGATTTGTGATTTTCGTTCTAATTGAACACGTCGTTCCTAAGAACGGGACCTAAGAATTAAGGTGGGATCTGAACCACGTCTGGGTTAATCTGATGAAAATTGCAGGTCCCTCTCCACCACTCCATCTGTCTCAATGGAAGCTGAGTTCAATTGGTAAAGTTCTGGGTTGACACTCAGGAGGTCCTAGATTCGGATCCAGCTTCTAACCACCCTGACTGAGGTTTTTTCTTTTTCCAAGCGTTTTCCTCACTGATACCAGGCTAATACCTAGATGGAATTTCAGACTAGCCGTAGTTGACTTTCTTCCCACATTCTCACCCTTACCCTATCCGTAGGAGCAGGATTGCGCTTTCGTATAACAATAAAAAATACACTACAGACATACTTAGTTAGTGCTGCCATCTATCGTCAGAGACCGCTAATTTACCCTAACCGTACGTCTCTAGTCGTTCCGTTTTCTTCATTGGGTTTCTTAAATCTTTACTTTAAATGACGTAAGGATTCTAGAATAGCATTAGTATATCATCAAAGTATGTTTAATGACACCGGGAATTGCAATGAGGCGTTTTGAGGAGGGCAGCATAATGCTTCGTACATTTGTAAAGGATCGGATAATATTACGGTTGGGGGGGGAAATGGGTCAGTCCATATACCATGATGTTTGAAAAAAACTCAGAAAATAAAAGAATGGAAACCAATGGGTGTGGAAAAACGAATTGGCTCGATAGAAAACTAACTGGTAGCGACCAATCATCCACAACGGATTATTCGCTACTTTTCCTCTGTACTGACACCACTCGCCTTCCTATCTGAACATTCAACGTAATCTCACCATTCACTCAAACCTATTTACAAGCAGAACTTCATGACGATGGCGATGATGGTGATGATTATGAGAAAACCACAAAACCCTAATATCACCGCCTCATCATGCACAGTAAAAACCACAAACGCCTTTCACTTTAACCAAAGAACAGAATGTAAAGTTTTCCACCTACGACTGACAGCGGGTTGGTTCCTTGGACTTTTGTTTTTCGTTTGTGCAACTTTCATTTTGAGAATTGTTCCTCCTCTTCTCCAGCCACTGGTCTTTGTTAAACCCAAATGTAAATGCTCTTTCCTTAGATGATTATAGCTAGACTCTTCGTCATCTGCCGCGCATGATTGAATTCAAGAAGTCAATTGCTTGTATGGACAAACATGTGAAGGAAGTCATTCCATCCACTGACGCATTTGCAACACGTGAGAAGTTTCTGTGCAACCAAACAAACCATTCCAGTACCCGGCGCTCATTCTTCCACGGAGAAGATGATGATGAGTGTTCTGCCTGAAGGTCCCCTGAGTAAGGTGAACAGATAGTGGTTTGCACTGCCTACCCATCGGACGAAGATGACGTCCTAAGGACGCCACCTACTGTTTAACTGGGCTCCAGACCACTTACGTTCCCACTGGAAATCGAACCCGAGACCTCAAGATTACAAGGTATTACTTTGATCACGAGGGAAAAGTTGTGCCACTATAACTTTTCGAATATACATAAATTTGAACCGAAACGACGTAGGTAGTTAGTGTCACCCTTACTTTACCGAATATCACAACTAAAAATGTCAAATATGTAATCACAAGAAAACAGACATATTTTGGATAACTCCACTTTTCAGAACGGTTTTAACTTGGACCAGTATAATTCTCAACTCTCCCATACATGGATATTTTTTTTTTAATATATAGATTTACGACTAACTATTATTTGCCAATAAGAACGTCAGTGTGTCCCCGTTAAGTGAATGGATATTCTCGTTGACTTGACTACAGTCAAGATGTTGTGAGTTTCGATTTATGATTGTTTTCAATGTAGTGATCTGGAATAACCTCTACTTGGTTCGATCTAGTCTTGAATGGCGCAAGAGATTCGACACTTACATGTCTACAGTAGATCAATCAAACAAGAACGTCCCATAGCCCTTGTGAGAAGCATAAATTCGTTTTATATGTAATGGTAATATTCCCATAATTCTTTGTGATATGAAAAAAAGTCATCCTCTTCAAATTTGAATTTATTTTATGGCCTTGAGGAATCTATGGCTCATTCTTGGATACGATAAGGGAAAGGATGCACTAAGAAGTCGGCCAGGTCAGGACCTAATTTGAAAGTGTGACCGTGGAAAAAACATGGGAAAACCTCAGTGACGCTGGTCGGCAGCTGAGATTGAACCAGAAACCTCCCGAATGCGAATCCAACGCTTTACCACTGACCTACAGCCGCTTGGTCCTTCCTCTTCGAGTTACAAATCTTACATTACGTAAGGTTATGCAAACGAAGCAAGGAAACCTTTTATTGTCTCGGAATATTTAAAAGAGCACCGTACGTATCTCTACCCTCTCAGCAAACAGTTGTATACGCTCAGTGTCACGTTTAAGCAACCACATAAATTTCGCAAATCTCACAAAGAACAAACACAAATAAAACTTAATGATTATCCCTGAGGAAACAAGTGTTTTGGCAAAAAACAGGCAAACATGATCTGTATGTAAATAATATTGTATTTATCTCCCTCTTAGAGAAAGACTGAATGGAGCATCAGAAAAGTAAAGCACACTTTTTCCTCGTAAGTATTTAACACTATTCGTAGAAACGGACGTCAGAATGGAGGAAGGTGGATTTTGTTTAATTTCTCATAGAACACAAACGAAAACATATCGATAAATTATTTTTCTTTCTTCTTTGAAATACTTTTAATTTTAAGTGAATACATAGGCTATTTTATACCTACTTTTCCTTTTACGGTTCGTAACAACATAAAGAACCTTAACGAAAAACAGATTTTCCTCCCGCTATAAAGAAGTTATACATTTGCAGGTGCTCAACCGACATCACCAATTTTTGTTGCTATCTGTGTTCTACAGCACAGGTTTTCTAGGTTTCGGACTGATAGTGATTTCTCAATAATAAAAAAAGGCCTTTGCAGTCGAGTACATCGAGTATGAATAAGACAGGACAGAACAGTAGGACCAAGCGGCCGTACCTCAGTTTGTAGAGCGTTGACTTCAGATTTTGGAGTTTCTGGCTTGGATGCTAGCGGCAGATAATCCTGACTGAAGTTTTTCCTGACTCACACCATGTAAATTCTGGGATGGTATCTTAGCTTAGATCCTGACCGTATCCTTTCCCCATAGCTATCCCAGCCTGAGTCATAAGATGCCTAAACGTCATAAATAAACTGAAACAGGACAATAGAAGAGTATGGTTATTAGTTACTCCGTATAATTGTATGGCATTATTCCAAGAAAATAAAAGAGTAAAAACTTGAAGCAAATTAGCATGAATTCACATACACTTCTATGCTTTTTGTTTTTTCATTTTCAACTAGTGAAGTGTGTACATATAATGGATTCACACCAGGCATGGATTTATAAATGGGCCCACTAAGCGCGGGCCAAGGCGCCAAATTTTGGGGGCGCAATTATTACTAATTACTACCAGGCATTATGATAGATGAACACTGATTGGAGTGGTAGTAACTGTAATGGTGGCACCGCATACTTCGTGTTCAGAACGCTGTAGTTGATGGTAGTCATGGAATGTGAGCTTTTGATATTGAGGGGGGGGGGGGGATATATGTTATACTTTATAATGGGGCCGCCAAAATTTATAATGGGGGCACCAGGCCCAGGATGCCTTGAACCCTAAATCCGGGCTAGATTCACACATTACTCTTATCAACCCAGCGTGAGTCAAACATGGCTAATTAGAAGGATTAGCCCTTTCGACGAGAACATGAAACCCGACGTCACAGCTTAGTCTCGCTCACTGTGCCTGCTTGCTCCAGTTAAAAAACAATGTTTTAAGGTGATGCGTAGCCTTCGTCGATGCTCGATGCTTCGTCGATTGTTTTTTGGCTTCACTCTCTCGCTGAGCATGAGATAGCTACAAGAAAATCCTTTAATGAAACCCTTTATACAAACACACATTCGTATTAAAACGTGGGGTTCCGATAAAAGAAGGATTCAGAGTCCGAATCCGGGCCGAAGTCGACCATTTGAAGACCCTCGCTCTTCTCCGTCAAATGTCGTATCGTACATGCCTAAAGAGTTTGTTAATGAAATGAGCATTGACTTTGAATAAAACAATAATTCTACACTTTATTTCTCTCCGTCAGTTAGATTTAATGCTGTTTCTTTTTTCGCTAAGAAGTCATTTTTATTCCTTCTACATCGATACAAATCTACTTTCAGAAGAACCAATATGGAAAATCCATGCTTTTTATTCACTGAAAAAAAAAAATCGAAAAAAGAAAGCCCATAACAACACACAGCTCTCAGCTGCTTTATTAAGATGTAGCCCAAGCCTCTCACTTTTTTCTTCTAAAGGAAAAAATAATAATAACGTAATCGCATAACAAAAAATAATGGCTACAAACTTCCGCCAATGTACTACAACGTTGTGAAAAGGGACAAAATGTCAAGGTTAACACAGAGTGAAGAGAATTATTACAAAGACTTGTGCTGTTTGTTTTTTCCCTTTCTTAGCTATTGTATATACTATGTAACTGAAGTGTATACACATCCATATATGGGGGAGGGGGAGGGATTTCACAACCGTTTGGAATCCGATCGAAAATAATATGAGTCGACAGTTTTGTTTTTTAATTCCTTACATACGTGTCTGCTCTCAAATCTTGACATAAAGCAATACGCTAGGAATGTATTTTTCATTACACAGCTTTCTTTCATAATGGTTACAGTTTCAGACTTCATATAACATTGATATGGCGTGTTTGTTCGAGCCTTGCTGTCGACCATACTGACTGAGATTTTCAAAGCTTCCCCTCAGTGTCACTAGGTGAATGTAGGTATGATAACTAAACAAAGGTTTTGTCCGCTACCTCCCTCTTCCCTGTTTCCGCAAAAGTGCTTAGCGAGGGACGTCATTTATCACACATGTGGCGGTTGACGGGCTTATATCAATAACTGGCTGGCCTATCAATGTAAAATTAAATAAGATTGTATTTGATTTAGTAGAAATTGGGAAATACATGAAAATTTGTTATTGTCAAGGTTTCAAAATTCCTGGAGAGACCATGCATGGTACAAGGAAGTCAGATTCTATTTATAAGTCACGATTCTCTTAATGTCTATCAAAGAAGTCGAAATGTCTGCCTTTAAAGTGGAATTTCACGTTAGCGAATAGAAAGTAGTTTACAGGTTCAAAATCTGAGCGGTATGAAGGATGGTTAAGAACATCAATGCTTTATTTGCAACAAACTTGTTTGTCAACAGTAAGATTCAAAGTAAATTTGTAATTGTCAGAAGTGACATCATTTTGAAGTAGCCACGCAAGTGAAGAATCTGAAGATCTTATCTTCAATAATGTATGAATGTTCTTATTGGTTGGATTATTAGACAAAGATACTACATTAAAATACTCTAGTAACTTTCATTAATATAAAAGCATAGTGCATAATGGCTAATGCTGTTGCAATCAATCGATACAAGGTGTTCTGGATCGACTCCAAGCTTCATGTGCGCTGTAATAACAACAAAAATAAGTCTTGTAGGCGTACATTTACATAGACTGTAGAACTATCGAATTTAATAACGAGTACTCTTGACGTAAGGTTATATATATATATTGTTGTTAAGTGCAGCAATTTGTACCCAAAATTCAAAATACTGTTGTTTAGAAAATTATATTAAACTTACCAACCAATGTTACGCGTGGAAGTTATTTATTTCATAAATAATTTATGAATGCCTAGGGGTTTCACTCACCTGAAAAAATAAAATAAATATAAATTATCAGTACTTTTTAAAAACTTATTTATGGCAAAATTAGCATGTTTACAAATCACCCATACTTTTTAAATACTATAAACAAGTGGGTTATTTTAAATCAATATTAAACATAGAATAATGAGAAGTAGGAGACAGTGGGACGAATTGAATAGTTATAGTGTTGATTTTTGGTTGCAACAAACTTTTGCTGACATATGACCTCCACAGACTGTATGATACACCCGATATTATAAGAACACTAAAAATCCCGACGACTAAGACGGACAGCCCATGTAGCTCGGATAAGAGGGAGTAGATTATATTCGATCGTGGTTGGTAAGCCGGAGCAAAAGAGGATGTTAGGAAGACCGAGACGTTCGAGAGGTAGATGTGGGTGAAAACTGACTTGATGTTGTTCAGGATAGAATCGAATGGCGTACATTTGTTACTGCGGCAATGAACCCTTGCGAGCTTCGTAAGCCATAGAGTGAGTGAGTGTACTGTGTGAACAATTTTGTCTACATGCCTACGGTAAGGTCGGCCATTTTCTCCCTCCTACGCTCTCTCTCTCTCTCTCTCTCACACACACACAATCGCCAACTCCAGTCCTTCTTTCCTTCTTTCAGCGAACACTTTATGAATGAAAAACTAGTTACAAGAATTTTTGAAATACTTGCAACGAAATGAAAAAAAAAAGAGCAAATAAACTTGACCAAATGCCTCCTAGCAGTCTTTTCTACCGTCTAGCATGTCTGAATTGAAAATTCGCATTTCCATATAAGGAAAAGGACAATACTACTGGTATTCAAAAATAACATGAAAGGAGAGGGAAAAGCATCGTATCTATACATAAACGGAACTTTGTAATTAGAAAGAAGCAAGAACTTGAATATTTATTAATTATAGTAATACAAATGAATAGGAATGCTTTGCACGGAAGAAATCTGCCCATACACGGAAATAAGAAAACGGAGAGACAGAGAGAGACAGAGAGACAGACAGACAGAGAGAGAGAGAGACAGAGAGAGAGATGGAGGAGGAACATTGGAGCAACAACAAACGGAGACGAGAGTCCTGGTCTTTTCTTGTGAATGGTTTTTTGGTAGTAGCGCGGAGGGGAAGCGCAGATCGCGTTGCGGAGAGAAGAAGAGTATGGGAAAAGGTAGATCGCACACTGAGAACTTCGCGAAGCCATTGCAGACATTTGAGTTTGAGTAGAGTAAGGAAGAGAGAAGTTGGTCATTGCCCCTTTTAACGAAGTGACGGGGAGGTTGTTGTTGTTTTTTTATTCAACCAGCCAAATGAGAAGGAAACACCACACGGAGAAGAGACCCCACACTGGAGGAAGGAAGGAAGAAGAGAGACGGAAAAAGGTATTAGACGAAGTATAGAAGAATACAGATTATAGCACTGGGAGAAGAAAAGGAATTTCATACAAGAAATTAGTATCAATTTTTTTTTTACTAAAGCTAGCAGTGTTGCTAGCCTGTTTAATAAATTACGTCATTGAAGGAAAAAAAAATGAACGGACTAAAACCAACTCATGCTATCCCATCCCTATCCAAATACCACATAGATCATAATAGTTGAACATATGTCCAACCCAGAGGTCTACGTTAACATCAGTACTACAAAGATAAGGCTAGACAATCCTGATTTGAGGTTTGTTATCTTCTGTTATCCTCGTTGAATTTTGTTAGAACTCCCCCTCCGCCAAATTAAAAAAAAATAAAAAAAATCACGGTTAAAATTCGATAGTAACCCTGGAAGAATCCCAGCACGAATGCTGGGTCAGAACCTACAATAAGTCTCCCGCTCAAAATGTTCGCCGAGAAACGTCTATCTTTAGACTTGTAACAAGTTTCCCGTGTTTCCGTGGTTACGGCAGTTGATCTCGGGTAAGTTAAGCAATCATGTTCGTGTCTTGCTGCCGGCTATACCGACTGAGGTACTACAATATTGTTCCAGAATTCTCCACGCGAATGGTGGTATGGTATTCAAATAAAGATCCTGTCCGCTCCTTCTTGTTCGCTACCCCAGAAGTGTTCTCACCAAAGGACGTCCTCATCAGACTTGTGATATGCTTGAACCACATCGGCATGTTTGGTGCATAAATATAAGTTAATTAAAAGTTAAATTAGGTCCTAGATGTACATTTATCGAAAAATTAGCTTATGCAGATTTTTCTCAAAGTTTGGAAAGTTCCTGAGTTTAGCAATGCTAAATAATTAGTCAATGTAGGTCTAATATCAACGATTAACATGTCTAGATCGGTAACTGCTTCAGGGTTGCCTAAACCTAACACATTTTTGCACTCGGATTTTTTCCCCATCAGCTATTTTTATGAACCTGACTTCAACTATTAACATAATGCAATTTAAACCTAAAGAAATCTAAAAGCCCTAATTGACTCACTAATTAAGAAGAAACTGTCACATACTTCCGAACTAACTAAAAACTGAGCAGTTTGTGCTACTTTCACGTCTTAAGGATTAGAAAAATCAAACAACCTTAAGAAAAGATTGATGAAGATGATTTCAGTGCCCAGAAAGTATTTTTGTGGTGGAAAGTTAGGACTTAGATCAAAAGACAGCATTCGATGCCATCACTTAGCTTACTCTGATACAAGAAACTGAATTTTTAACACTTTGGCACTTAGATCAATTAGTTTCTCCACTCTACAGTTAACCGAATAATGAGAAAATCGACACGCACAAGAAGGCTTAGTGACTGAATTACTTACAACGATTGCAGCTAAATTGAACGTATGCATCCTGCTATTACTCTACCAGAAATACTTCTGTGTTTGACTAGGTTGCCGATCTTCAAGGAAAACTTTGGTAAACTATTTTGTAATTTGTATGGACCATTTTAGCAGTGATGGTCACCTGGCCACTGTATGACTAAATGTAGTCAATTTGGAACTTCACTTAGTCACGAAAAATCATAAAGTTTCTATTGTGGATATATAACCATTTCCTACATCTAATCTAGCCATAAAAGTGAAAACATTTTCCATTCGTAACATAGCATTTTAGTCACTTTTGGAATTTAGTTTCGCTAATTTTAATAGTTTATCGTTCGCAACACTGCATTTTAGAATCTTTTGACTTCAGTCCGTCTTAATTGTACGAGTGCAATGTTTGTTACGTAAAATCCGAAAACATTCATGTCCCAGGCAAGATTAGAACACACACCTTGGAGACCTCCTCAGATCACACGACTGCCTCGGTCGGCACCGAACGTTAACGAATTCTCCTTCGAAACTAGTATACTGATTTATGTTTGCTATTATTAAACATATCAATGATAATCTCTTGACTAGCTATCCCATTTTCCTGTTCTTTAACCTATGTGATCTCCCCCACCCTCCGCACCTAACACTCATCACACCGAATGTCCACAAAGGAACAAGGAAATTTATGAGGAAACAAAGACGAACGACCATGACCTCCATTTAAAGTTTCCACAGTTAATTAATTAGCTATGTAAACAATGACACAAGTTACGTCAACAAACAGAAAGGGAATTTGCTACGAGATCTAACTACCTCCCCACACCTTCCTTTCGAATCAGACAGGGAATTTAGAGGCATATTGAGGAATAGCAGAAGGTAAATACGGTAAGTTGATAAATTTGAACAATATTAACGTTTACAGTTGGCAACGTTAGGAAGAAGCAGTTATTTTTTTTTACAAAAAAAAAAAAGAAATAAAAAGAAATGAAAAGAAAGAGATTCAAGGAACTTCCTCAGCGTAATGCGCATGCGTGAATCAACCGTTTCTCATCTCTCTCTCTCTCTCTCTCTCTCTCTCTCTCTCTCACACACACACACACACACACACACAAACACACACACACACAAAATACACCTGCATACATTCACGCACATCATACGCAATGGACACAAGAAAAAAATCCAGGGAGGACATTGATGTAATGCCTGGCCAATGACGGAAAAGGATAGCCGCAAGCGGGACCCAATACCTACCACTTTGAGGCCAACAAGAAACCTTCACCTTGACTTCTCCGTATAAACTTCTCAAGAAGAGAGAGACAGAAAAAAAACATCGTCATTCCCCTCGTCACCTTCCCCTCCATTTCATAAGTTGAATGACTTCTGCAGTCGCTTCGGAAAAATCCTAAATAAAAGTGAATAGGACAATATCCGGAGAAAATACTCGCCCGCCCCCTTCCCACAATGCAAAGTGATCGGATACTTAGACGAGGATAATGCATATACAATAGGAATATCAAAATATAAATAAACCGTCCGGCACAGTGATCTATATTCACAAAATGTATGTTTATCAACAAATCGACGAAGGTCACTTCTATTGTGAACAGTTGTGGCGTATTAGCGTGCACAGAACACAATTTAGCTGAAATTCACCCTGAATAAAGTTTTACTGTTGTTAATAATAATTTGCTACCTTTTAAGTTGTTCGTGTATCATAATTGTACACTTGTACAGTATTTACAAATCTCCAATACGTATTACTTATGGGGCAGTTTCGTTACTTGCACCAATATCTTTTATTATTAGCACCGAAAGTTCCTTGCACCGAGATCTCCGTGCAGATCGATTTCATGGAGAAATATTTCCGGCTCCCATGGGCCATTAAATAGTTACGCAAGTCCTTTTTAAAAAAAATATTTAATAAAAACAATAAAATAAACGTTGGTAATGTACGGTATATTGTATATTCTGAAATTTACTGCTTTTTTTACTTTAATATATCACAAATTTGCAGGGGGACCTAGCTGGTCTGCTTTCGTGGTCAACCATGACTCAACAAGAACAAGGTAAAATTATGGGAATCCTATTATTATTTGTTGAATTAAATTCTTATTCAAGTACTGAACAAGGTTGTGAGGTTCTAAGGATATTAGTTTTTTTTACAGTGAACTTCGAAGTGGTCTCCACCCAAGACTACTCTACACAGGAGTCTTGGTCTCCACCAGGTCTGAACTATTGACCGAACACACCAAAGGTGAGCAGGCTAAGCATTAGCCCAATTAGTAGCCTTATTATTATTATTAAAATATATATGGCAAATAAGGGTATATAAAAATAGATCACACTGTGATCTAATTTATATAGATCTAGCCAAAGTTTTCGACAACAAGGAGCACGAAATATTAATTAATAAATCAAGACAAATTTGGTTTATCTTCTGAATTCATTAAATGGTTTAACAATTATCTGACAAATAGAACATTAAAAGTAAAAATACGTAATGTAGAATCTGATTACTCGAAGATAACTACAGGAATACCACAAGGATCAGCATTGGGACCATTATTATTTAATATCTTTATTATTTATGCCTGAAAGTTCAAAATTCGATGTTGATATTATATTTTGTCGACATAAAAATAGTCAGAGAGGTAAATAACAATAAAACAAAACACATTGCTGCAAACCAATATCGATAACCCCTGGTCTAAAAAGTAACATGAAAAATAGCAATCAAATAAGATTATTCATTAGCTATACGAATAAAACTCAATATTATGCAAATAAACATAACTTATATGATGTAAACAGAGTGAGAAAATTAGTGAAATTAAAATCTTGGCATAATATTTGATAATAAATGTAATTTTAACAAACAGTATCTCCGAAGTTACAAAACTGATAGGTTTTACATTTTATCAATGGAGAGAATTCTATAAGATTAGTCTGTAGGATTAAATTTGGTAACGTAGTATGAAGTCTTCATTATATCTAAATTGAAATACATGTCTCCAGTATGGAGTTATTTATCCAGAACTTGTTCCAAGGAATTAGAAGCCACCCATTTTTTTTTAATTGCTTCGTTTAAAATTGAATCTACGACTTTTTGAATATGATCATAAATAATGTATTTATGTATTTATGTATGGGTGTATTTTATTTTAATATTGAAAAAATAAAACAAAAAAAGAATTACATTGGCAAAGAGTTTTCACGGAAGATTTTGAATAATAAAATACAATTATTATACTGAGAAAATAACATGGACTGTGCCCTTGTACATACAATACAACACACACACAAAAATCACAGTTAAACATGAATATGTACTTAGATTATTTTTTTTAAAAAAAAGCATGATCACAGACAGGAAATCCCGAGTAGAGCGTCAATGATATCTATAAGAACTATTTATATATATAAAAGATAAGAATATTAGTTATCTAATACTTTCTCCTTGATGCAATACTATATTAAGCTGTATAATGCTGTTCATGAAAAAAGCTATTACGATTATCATTACTAAGCCACGAGAAAATACAGTACTGAAATAGAACTCTTCAAGACGGGGCACAACACAACCTTTCCACGAAACGGGAAAGCACACAAGGCAAATGCCGGGATAGTACCTAGAAACTAAGCCCTGGCTGACTACCTTCCAACATCTCTTCCACCCTATCCCGACCTGAGTCTGAGATGCCTAAAAACATAAAAATCAAATTAAAAAATTAACGAGATTATATAACCCTAAATCTCGTCTCGTGAAATAATTATTATTATTATTATTATTATTATTATTATTATTATTATTATTATTATTATTATTATTATTATTATTATTATTATTTCATACCCTTCACTATTTTGTTTAAAAAGTTTTTTTTTTAATCTCCTATAATGCTGAATCTTTCGTCACCGCCACCTCGAATTTCTCAACAGTATATTATTACTTTATTTCCCACAGAGGGAACACTCCAACTTCTCGATTTCGTATGACATCTCCCTTTGGGAACGTTATTTGATATCACATTCTACACCACCATTCTTCGATAAACTTCTTTCCCAACTTTTCAACAATCATTTTCCAATATAGTTCCTTCCTTCTTCGTTTTCTTATAAATATAAAGACGACCTTTGCTCTTAAACCTAGCCCTGTCTCTCTGTAATCTTTGGTGCCCTTTAAGGGAAGGAAAACTTCTAAGGATAGGGTAACATCGTAGATTAAAGTGTCAACGACGGTGGTCGGTGCTATTTCAGAGGAGTTCGATAGTAGTAAGAGGGGGGGGGGGGGGACGAAGAAAATCATCTTATCGCCCAACACTCTCTCTCCCCGCTGCTACAGTAGACACAAAATGAATTTTTGACTTATCAACGTTAGTAGAAATGCGTCTAGTACTTCGGGGGTCAAAATCACCACTTCCAGTTTACGATAAAACTAATGACAAGATGGTGAAAAAGTGCTTCCTGTGGAAAAATTTAATCTTTTTCCCCCCTCCCATTGTCTTGTCTGTCTGTCTTTCCATTAAAAATAAAATAAAATGAAAGATATGACAGGAAAGGTAGGGACGGATAAGGATTGTTTAAAAGTTTAAATCCTCATATTTTGACCCAGTGCACTTTTCTATTTGTATCTACGGTGTGAGATTGGTTAAAAATGATAGTTGTGACTGCTTTTAGGAAAAGGCGAGAGGGAAAGATAACAGAGAATTCGAAAATGAAAATTCGTGTTTATTGTACAACCAGGTTTATAGAAAGTGACTGATGTGTACACTGTACACTTTCAAAGTTAAATGACTTGCAATATCTATATAATAAAATTGAAAGTGAGATAGTTTGTCCTCAATGAACTCAGAAACCACGTACCCACTTTTAATGATTTTTGGTATGAACTTAGTCCTTGGTGCTTGGCGGTCCTTTTCCCGGGTCGACGTAACACTAGAAGCTGCTTTCTTCCACAGTGTCGTAAGAATATTATGTGCATTTCACATGATATATCCATCAGTTACACCCGGTAGTGGCTAGAAGACGTTTGTATTAATTCGAGCATTTAACGGTGTAGATCACCCCTACCATCTTGGTATGACATTTCCATTCATTTACATGGGAATTGTTTTATTCATCTTATGTCTATCACAAGCAGACTATTCAAATTCCGCTTTCACGAAATTTGCCTTGGTGGTTATTTTGACTCTTGTAGAGTTTTGGTTTGTGAAGTTTCTTCAAATATATGGGTATAATGTATTATTAATAGCTTACCATATAAATCACAATATGTCAACTCAAAATTATACTGTTCGTGTGTAAAATATTGGAATTCTACAAAACAGCATGAGTTAATGAAAACATAATGAAACACTAGGCGAAAACAGAAGTTAAAAATTACGCTCCTAAGAGACATAAGACTAGTAAAACAATTCCCACGTAAATCAATGGAAAGGCCTAGATGGCGGGGGTGATATACACCGTTAAACTGTCTGCCTGTGAAAGTGATCGACATTCGAAATTAGATGGAGATTTTCCCTTTTCCCTTTACCCTTTACGTCCACCGATATTAAAAGAATATGTCTCATTTAGTGTAGTAGTGTTTCACCTGTAAGAGAGGTTGTTTCCCGTTTAACTCTAGCTTCCCCCGATATAAAAAAAATAGTATCTCTTAAATTTCCTTCCTGTAGGAGTTTTAAACCAACCCGAGTGCGATACCTCCTTGTGAATTAACTTGTCACTTTTGTAGCTTATTAGCTTCTCGCAGGACTCTTCTATATTACAAAAATACTACAATATATTTTCTTTCTCAACACATCTTAACGAGAACAAAAATAAAGTCCTAGAGAAAATGTCATATGATTATTTGAGTGAGTCTCCTTGACACACTGTTGAGATATTGTTAATTTACTTTCATAAATTTCGTGATTATGATATCTCTCTGATTGAGGGCTAATGTTAATAGTATCAAGGGAAGGAGGAGGGATGTGCGTGTTGATGGGATAAATATAAAGAAACGAAAAAAAAAAAACATTACAAAAATTAATTCTTTTTTGAGAGTTTTTGTTACTGTCATCTGTTTCTGTTCCCACGACCCCATTTCATTGGTTTAGCGTGCTTGTAAACTCTGCATCAAGCGTGTGAAAGTGAAAATGGCGAGAGTGTTTCAGAATAAATAATAAAATGACGCTGAATTGTGCTTTTGTTTATCGACAGCTTTCAAGGAAGGGAGGGGAGTAATATTTCCTTCAAGTTATCTTCTCTGTGTGTGTGTGTGTGCTTTTGTTCCTACAGCGAACCTATACATTAAAGAACATTTGTTGTACTTTTTTTTATATATACAGCTCTGAAATTGTCCAACTGCCGAATAGCGGGACGTATCGAGAACTTGGTTTCGGGGGTCCAGCGCCTTCGAGGGAACGAGGTCTGTCTACTGTGAAATTTACGTAAAGTCCATATAATTTTGCCTAAAATTATACTAATTTTACCCCCAAAAATCTTAATTTCGGGGGAGGGGGATCGGATACCCCTAAATACGTCCCTGGATGGCAAGTATAATATTGTCATTTGGTTTTATCTGTCCACAAAATATAGAGATATTAAGGGTAGAGAAACAGTTGTAATAATATCATCAATCTTGGATGGAATAGTTGTAGCGAACCATCCTGACAGGTTTTCCAGGGTTTCACTCAGTTGCACCAGTCGAATGCCATGATGGTACCCAAAGTAGCCCCATGAGCTTTTGCCGTGTCGGATATTCGCCGTGACATCGTAGGAATAAGATGGACAGTCAAATAACTCAACTGAAAACTATTACTTTTTACAATAAAGTTCAATGAACCGGGCTATTTTTTAAAAAATATTGTCTTTCTATAAATCTTTAAAAAAAAGGAAAATATGAAGTGAAAGACTTTTTAAGCACAGTTCCCCTGTTTTGCCTTTTCGTGCCCCCACTCCCCCTCCGCTTTTAGGGACTAAAATGTGGCAAAAGAAAAATATCGAGTGGGTAAAACGGTGTCAGTCGTTTTTTTTAAACCACCCTGTATTTAGGCTGTCTGTGTGGAAACGCGTTCCATACTTAGAAGTAAATATTATCACTTGTGCATGTGTTTCTGTAAAGCTTCTTTTGGTTTCATGGGACATTTTTTTTTTCTCTCTTCCTACATTATCTAAAGCGATGGACATATGACATCTGCCGAATATCATACGAAATATTCTCAGTACATAAAGTCTCTGCTTGACGCAATCTACCAGTATCTTTCTTTCTAATTTTTTCCCCCTGCACTAAAAAGAGAAAAATGGCACCTGTTGCACGATTTGGCCTCTTTTTAAAGTTGCCTTATCATTACTGCTTTCAAAGCTTCCGTGAGCATAAATAATATAGAAAAGAGAACTAAATTGAGCTCTCGTTTTTGGTTGGAGATAGTTGTTGATTTATAAATAATCTTTCTTTCTTAAACGTATCGCAAGTGCTTGGTGTTAATTTCGTATCAACATAAATGGTTCATTTGTGAGACCTGGAAAGATGCTCAAAGTACCGTCTGGTCAACAACTTGAAACCAAACAGTTTACGGCTTCCCTGTGGTCAAATGGATGGGCATACAAAGTTTGGTGCGCATTGGTTACGTGTGTTGATTTGTATAGCGGAAAGACAGAGAGACAGATAGCTTTTGAACGTTATCAGCTACTTGAAGCAGTAAACATTTTATTGAAAAGCTTCAAATGAACGGTCTTGTTCTCTTTTCTTTTTTTTTAAAAAAATGGTTTTCCAATAACTAATCGATTTCATTAAAAGAATGCAATTTAGTGGAGTAAAATTTGCATTTATCTGTAGCCTTTAGGCATTTAAGGCTCAGGTCGAGATAGAGTAGGAAAAGGGTGTGATAATGAGTCGACCAGGGCCTAAGTTGAAAGTACTATTTGCCTAGTGTACCTGAGGGAAAACTCTGGAAAATACTCAGTCAGAATAGTCGGCTGATGGAATTGAACACAGGACCTGCTGAATAATGGAGTGAATTTGAAATCAAAATTGATTTCTCATTGTATTCAAATCAATTAAATTAAGTATTATGATAAATCATATCATGCTTCTGACTAGCTATAACAGGCAACTTGAAGAAGAAGAAAAAAAGGTTTTCAGAAAATTTCAAAGATTGGCAGCCAGAACCATGTAGTAACATGTGAACTATCTCATCTTCAGACCATGTCGCGACCATTAACCTTGGTTTTAGAAGGAAATATGCGATCCATAGACCTGAACGTATGTTGATTTCATATCGAAATCGAAATTTGAGGAGATTTAGATTCCAAGAATTCATTCAGTAGGTACGAAAGAATATGTCAGATTCTTAATCAACGCCCAGATTTCATTGTTGACAATATTTTCATCGTTAGCTCCAGTCTTTTTTTAAAACCACTCAGAAAACTTCACATGGGTACTTTAAACGCTATGGGGTCGTACGCGACGGTCGTCTCTGCGCCTAATGTTCCACGTCATATTCTAAGATTCTTTTTCTTTTCTTTTTTAAGAAGTTAATAACGCTTCAAAAAATCCCAAAACAAGGCCCTTGAAATTCTGAATTTATTTTTCATTGTTCTTTCTTGTTGATTTTGCTGTTTTAGTTTTAAAGTAACAAAGAACAAGAGAAAACAGAACCAGAAAATGCTTTAAAAATTGGGATAAAGAAATGAACAGCCTCTTACCAGCCAGACGCCAAAAGAAACATGGATGTGACAAGAGAGAAAGAGGCAAGACAAATGTTAAAAATAAAAAAAAAATCTTTTGAAATGAAAATAAAAGAGGAGCCCTACTAAAAATCACTTCTGAATCTTATTTTTTGGTACGGAATTTAATCTTCTTCTCTCGATGTCGGCCAGATTACGAACCCAGACGATAAAAGGAGGCCAAGCAATAGATACACCACGGAAGAGTGATGTCGACAGAAGCTCGGGTTGTTGGGGGAAAAGGCATTTAGAGCCAGTTAGAGGAGGGGGAGGGGTCAACTTCATAGACGGAAAAGCCATGTACTGCTTCACAAATCTGACGTCATTAGTCTTCCATCTTGACGTCAGAGAAGAAGGGAAGGAACATTTGACGGCGACGGCCTTGACAATGTGAATGTACCAGAGAGGGGGCGACCGCTACTACATAGTAACATAACATCCAAGATTTAATATATGTCAGCCAAAGAACATTGAATCCGGACAGAAAGGAGGAAAATATTTTACATATTAGTAACTTCTTTTTACTCTCTCCTCGACGAAGTCCTGGTTGCTTCATCACACTGGGGTTTCCCCCACGGAATTACTTAAAACTTGGGTTGCGCAAGTATTATTGTTACTTCCAGGACTCAAAGGGAAACTAAATCATATGTAACTGACACTATAAGTGTAATATGCTTGGCCTTTTATAGTAAGGCAGGAGGGGAATTTTAGAAATCGTAATTTATTACCGGTTTATGAATAATGCAGTTCTGACCAGTACAATTCAGACCATTTGTGCTCACATCTAAGTCCTTAGAATGACGTTCTTCGGCGAGCCTTCTTTGAGTAAAATTAGTGGAGAACGTAGCATCCTAACATTTGCTTGGTGAAAAGCCTCAGTCCAGGAGATGATTTTGAACTTTTATGCTTCTGCAATGCTTAC
>JAGDQP010029003.1:0-21719 GCA_022664845.1 Lepisma saccharinum
CCGCGACAACCGCGGCATCCGCGTTTACAAACAAATATTCCAACAAATAAACGAACGAAAACAAATAAGTACCATAGTAAAAGTGCAGAAATTTTGAAACAACGTTTATCTAATATAACGGTACAAATTAAGAATAAAACAACGAAAATCTATATAAACAAGACTAATCATAAGTTAGTGTTAGTGTGATGTTGCTGGAACTCCAACAATACGGAGTGCATTGCCGGAATACCGATGAGAGACACTCATATACAGTGTGAAAGTGCGCGTGAGTGGTGGAGGGAACCGGGATGATTGTTGTTATTATTACTTAGTGGAAATAAATATAAGTCGATAAACTGACTGAAGGCTGCGGAAACCGCAACCAACGGTTGAATGATATATTCTACCCATGAGTGAATGAGTGATGGATGAGTGTGGTATAGTGACTAACGAATGAAGATAAGAGGAAAAAGTGTTGCAGAACCAGTGAGTGATGCAGGACTAACAATGAAGAAGATCAGCTTCTCTTCTTACCTAGAGGAACATAACAAGAAGAGATCGAGCAAGGAGAAGACTGGAAGGCCATCCCTGTGACAGGACAACAACTGTAATCCAGAAAGAAGAACCCAACTCCAAGGAAGCAACAATTAATCTTTCTTAATCTCGTTACAGGGAGATGCTGAAAAGAAGAAGAAGCCCTGCTCAAGCTATGTGTTGTGTTGTCCTGTATTTGCCCTGTGTCGTCTTGTCTGTATTGTATGTGTTTTTTCTATAAAATAAAGTATATAATAGTAGGTAGGGATCCCCCATGCAAATGTTCTAACAACTAGGAACATAGACCAGGAGAACATTCTGGACGCCTGGTCAAAAGTCCGTCCCGCAACACCAACTGTCTTGAACAGGTGGAACGCAGGAGATCCTTGGAATGCCGGAACTCCGGCAATCCAACAATCTCTAGGGACAAGCCTGCCCCAAGCTGAGAAGTACTAAGACGTACGTGCTGCACGACCCAGAAAGTGCACAACTTAACTTGTGCAAAGCATGCAAAGAGGCAGGGGTGGTAAGGCGGGCCCCCCTAAATAAAAAAAAAATTACATCTTAACTGTGTATTCAGCAAAATCGCTCTGTCTCTTGGTAGTCTGAGGTCCCGCAAAGCTAACCTAAGGCAACAGTTTCCATTCTGAGAACCAGCTTTCAAAAATTCCCCGGCAAGAAGCAATAGTATCTCATGTAGAAGGAGCAATTAACGCAGAAAACATTAAATAAGGAGAACAATCACGGACGGAAGGAAAAACGGGAAAATATTACCTGATTTTAAATAACCCGCTTTCTCTCTCTCCCGCTTGCTCGGCATGAATTCTTATTCGTGGATTTATATTACTTTCTGTGCAAAATTGGTTTACCACATAAATATGTATGTGAAAGTGAAAAATATTTCTAATATTTCCCAAATTGAATTAGGAGTCTGACTGCTCAGCGCGTCTGACTGCGAATCAGGTGGACAGCGTTCAAATATCGGCCAGGACGCTAGAGGCTTTCCTCGCATGCATCCACCTATGAAAGTGACTGCCAAAGTGTTCTTGTTATTTCTGGGCACCTTGGGTGGTAATGTCTCTTGTGAGTGAATAGTAATGCTCGCTGTCTTGTGATCAAGGGGCCCGGGTTCGATTCTGGGAAATAGAATAAATTGTTCGGAGCCACGTTGCGTCATCTTTTCTTTAGCCGTCTTTCGTAAGTCATCTTTTTCCTATGGAAGTCAATGGAAAAGCACCATTGGTTCACAATACGGCTTGTCACTGTCACTTGTTAATGGGAGTTAGTCTAGTGAGTGATTAGACAACAAATCAAATAAATTAGACTAAGAACACCACCTTACTTCATGCCGTGGATCGAGAATATTCGGAGCCCTACCTTCACATGCCCGATGTGCCTTTAACCACGCGTACGCATCGGACAGGGGATACCTTTGCCTTTAGCCAAAATGCCTCTTAAATTCTAGTTGCTAGCTCCTAAAATGAAACTAGTAACCTAATTTGACATAACCAGAAATATGCAATAAGTTTCTTCCATATATTTAAAAATAAAATATCAATCTAGTTATTAGTGATACTAGGTTCAACATTGGCAGTTCCCTATGCATCAGTATTTCGGGTCGCAAAACGCACGCTCGCCTGTACACAAAATAGCATAATGCAGGCAACACTACCTCCATCTCTTAATTATGGCTTCAATTAGATGTTCGTGACAGAAATAATGCAATAAGTCAATTTATCATGTTGGTTTAAATTGATAAGTTTTTCTAGTTAGACATTTTAAAATATTTCTTCTCTTTTCAATATCTTCTTTCATAAGAAACAAAAGAAAACTTGTTGAATGTTGTGTTCTATGGCTTTTAAAATCAAACTTCGTGGCGAATTCAGCTTTTTTTTAGCTCAATGAAAAGTGTACTTTTGATTCCTGAGGTTTGAGGTTGACGTACGCAACTGATTTTAAAAAAAATCAAATTTATCTACGAATAGTCATGCCAAATTTCAGCCTTCTAGTCCAACAAGAAGTGCTCGAAAGCCGCTGAAAGGACAGACATACAGAAGCGTCTGGGGTTTTATATGAATATGTAACTTTTATTTATACTTTCAAAATTCCCATGCATTTTATTTATACACGAACAATTTATTTATACATCTACGCAAGAGATATTTAACGTGCCGTGAACTAAAAAAACAAAACAAAAAACATTAAAATCCTGCAAAATACTGAATAGTAATTAAATACTTAAAATTCCAAATATAAAAACCAAAACGCCAAAAATAAAGACTAAACAAACAAAAGCAGTTGTATAATATTTATTATTTATTAACGTTCCAGAAGTTTAACACCCTCAACTTTGTTGCGGAAACAAAGGGTATTGAGAAGCACTCGCTCTTAAGAATCTACTTGCTCTAATGGATAGAACTTTGGATTGCTAGTAGTGAGACATGGGTTTGATTCTCAGTTGATATTTCTTACTTCTTTTTTTACTTATAAACAATTGTTCCTCTCTCAACATTTAACAAAATTCACATAAATAGCTTCGAAACATACGGTTAATTTTTCTTTTGTATTTTTCAACATTTACAGAACTTGCGAACACAGGTAAGATAAGTCAGATTAGATTCTTGTTTCATTATACTCATTATCAAAACTTTAGGCACTTCACGGAAATAGCTGAGAAAAGTCACGTTAGAGTGAATTCCATTTTTTTAAAAAAATTCTACGTGATACAAAATTACCCAGTCTTTCTCCGTGCTGACGTAACTTTTGCTTGGAATTACTTGGGCGACTGACTCGCTGGCTTTACACACTCACAATCTATCTGGGTTTTCGGCATATTAGCAGTTTGTAGTAGTAGTATTAGCAGTCAGAAGGAGTAGCACTATTACTATTGAATTAGAAGTAGTAGAACAGCAGAAAAAAGTTAGAGCTGCGCTTCTACTTACAAACGCAAAGGATCCGGTCCCTTGATAGCATTTTAGCCATACAAGCATTATCTTTTATAAAATAGACAGCAACACTGACAACTGCAGTGTTTAGTTTCGAAAAATTCACAGTACTTGTGTCGAAGCATGTTTATGCCAAGTTTGTCGCAGCTAGGTGTAACTGAATGGAAGCAATTTAAATAATTCATGATTTTTTAAAAATGTGCTGACAATACTGAACTACTACACCAATCAAAACTATTTCGGCGGCTCTGAGCTAATCTAACTAAGACCTTTTGAAATGCACATAATGTATATCTTATGGTTCAAGATATATATTTTGGCATTGACTGACAATACTGGCAACGGAATTCCTGCGGAGCGGGAATAGCTGTGGTATGTTCTTACTGAGTCAAACAATGTTTATGCCAAGTTTAGTGATACTATGACTAAAATAATGGAAGCAATATGAAAAAAGAAAATTTTATAGAAAATAGGCTAGCAACACTGGTAAGTGAATTTCTCGGCAACGTATGTTCTCTGAATATATTTGTATTGCGTCGAATAATGTTTGGTGCAGCTACGTTTAACTGAATGGAAGCAGTTTTAAGAACTGATTTTTCAAAATGGGCTGGAAATACTGAATGGCTGCACCAATCAAGACGGTTGCAGGGGCTCTGAGCTGGTTTAACTAAGACTTTTCCAAGCACATCTCAAGCATCTCTCTACACCTTGTAATTCCTGATATTTCATTTCTAGACACGGACGAACGGACTAACACCATGAGCAGAATGGAAGGTCCATTTTGCTATAGCTTTGCTATTAAGAGACCTAAAAGCAGTGGTAGCCGCAGTAGTAGTACGTAATAGTAGAAGTAGTAAAGCCTACGTCACATTATATAATAAAGCTTATGTAAGCCTTCACTGTTCAACTTTTTAACAATAGTCAACTATGGACGATAATCGTATTTTAATTTCAGCGATGGCCGCTCAACAGATTCTGCTGGAGCTGATTCGACAATGCAATGCAATCTCAAATTCACTGTCACTAATCATGGGTGATTTATGATGGCGTATGGGTGGCATTACCCCCTAGTTATTTCAGAATGACTAAATCTTCATTCTAAACGATAGCTTTTAAAGTAATTGCCCCCCTCTCTTCCGCCCATGTCTCACTTCCACAAGAAAGTAATAAATAAGTAATTAAAATTGTAATTGTAATTGATATTGATTACTCTGTATTAACGTTGCCATTATTATTTAATACAAGCGATGGTAAACCAAGTGTGAACCCCCCAACAGCCACTGGTATGTAAACTAGCCTAGTGTGACCTAGACTCAAGAACTAACTTAAAGGTTCGAAGATCATTAATCTTCTCGGAAGAGTTGGGGCAATTACAGCTAGCGTTCAATAAAATAAATAATCACTAAATTGTTTTATTCAAGAAAATTTCTTACACATATTACTTTACATTCTTAAGCTCTTTTAAAAAAAAAGTCAATCGGTTTTCAGATTACGTTTCTTTACTAAAAATAGCAAACGCGTCTTGAAATGTCTGTTAAATTAACAGTAAAATATAGAAGCATCATAATTAAATTAGATATCAAACGAAAAAGAACTATAAAAATGAAGATTATCAATAGTAATCTACAATTTAAAAAAACAATAGCGACGACCAGGATTTGAACCCGTGACAAAATGAAATTCCAATATGAGTCCAGCCTATTAAAGATTGAGAAATCTTTATTTTACTAGATGTCAAGGTAAGAGTGTAAATTAAAACCACATTAAATGTTTCTAATTTACCATTATTATTTTAGAATCTTGTGTTTGATTTGTAATCCCTTATTTATTTGTGAGAATAATTACAATATATATCACAATTGTTCTGTAATGGGTTTTAATGTCGGATTATGTTCATATTTTTCAACGTCAGGGAACTTCCCTCTACTGCGGGAAATTTCCCTCTCCGAGGAAAATAATAGGGAATTTGGGAAATAATCTCTAAAGATATGCGACAATCTTTATGTCCATAGCTGTACCTACAAAATAGGCCCGGGCCGAGTAGTAGTTTCCAACATTCTCTCCCCCCCTATCTGCGCCTGAGCCCAAGAAACCTGAAGGCCATAAAACTTCAAATTCAACTCCGCACAAGATTCACACACAAAACTGTTTCCTTCATCCGAATCAAAAGACAGAAAATCCTAGACGGTCGCAAAAACTCGTTTTTTAAATGGGAACCCATTTTCTAATCCAGACCCTCTCGGGAGAATGAGTGGTAAGAGTCCCTGCCTTGTAATCAATGGGTCCCGATGGAGGCACAGAAATTTCAGAGCCCACGATAAACTGTAGGTCCCTTCCTTATTACATATTCATCCGATGGAAAGCAATGGCAAACCACCATCGGTTCACGTGCCCAGGAACCTTACCCTTCTTAAGGCACATCACCATCATCACATAAATAAATAATTAAAGTTAAGAGATTGGTTAAAAATTGAATATTGGTCACCTTCACACCATTCTGCGATAGTTTTTCCGGTGGCCGGAAATCGATGCCATACATTATTAACATTAATTACAGTTAACATCCATACTGGCTCCACGCCAAACTTTTGCACCAAAAATCCCACCACGCAATAAGTGCCTGCCATAATACTCAATAAAAATATATTTTTCTACTGTGATGACCAATGTTTCCTCTTTCAACGTGTGTGAATCTATCTATGACTAACACCTATGTGTTGATTTTAAAAGCTACATCGATACATAACTGCGCTTCCTCTACCTACTAATGATGTAGACAATGGATATTGAATGTGTATGTTCAACACTGGATAACTGAGTCTCACATAATTTGAAACAGTCAATGAGAATGCAGCCTGCTTCTGAACATCGAAACGATTTAGTAGAAACATGGCTTGCGCGATCCACTCACCAGAAGCCTTATTTATTTACTTTCAAATCTCTAGTGGACGGAAACTGGTACCATCACCCTAATATGAATTTATACATAACCACACTGGAGAAAACTGCCTGGCAACGTAAATGAGTTGCCATTTGACGTTTTCTTTCTGCCCGCCCCTCTTTTTAAATATACATTTTATTTATGGCTTTTAGACATATTTATCACAGACAGGGTGTGGGATCGAAGCCTGCTAGGGCCTACTTTGAAGATACCGTCCCGGTAGTAGGAGGGCAGGCTGCTCGGAGTGAACCCAGGAGAACCTTCCAAATGTGAAATAATACTCTACCAACAGGGCTATTGTTGGTTAGTTGATCTCGCTACTACTCTTCGATTATACCTTTCACACTTTCACCAACGTGTACAAAAGCAAGTTTTTTTTCTCGTGTACAAGGGCAGTTTAATAGCATTATTTATATAATTAATAAGCTGCATCTGTACTATCTGTAACCAGCACCATAGAATGGACTAGTTCTGTACACTCTTCGATACTGATTTCCCTGTATCTTCTTCATGTGATAGATATTGTAATACATGCAACATTTTGCACGTTGTACATCGTGTATAAGTGCGTTTTGCTACTGAAGTATAGCATATTGAAAGTACATCTCCTTAATGACTTGATCCTGTTTACTACTGATTTTCTCGGATTGTCGAAAACTTAAGCACATAAAATGATAAAACATAGGAAAATAAGATTATACTCACATGTTGTCATTAACCTTCCCTAGTAGACTATCTTGTATCTTTCATCCTTCCTCAAACTAAACCGCCTTCCAGTTCCGCCACACCGTTGGAGTTATCCCTCTTTCTGAATTCGATGGTACTCCGTACCGTTGTTATGCTATGTCCTGTTCACTTCCGTTATGCACACTTATCCGAATTAAATAAATGTTTAAAATGTTAACCACAGATGTCACCCAAGTCTGGAAACAGCTGAGAACCCTCCGCGCGTAATGCGAGTGAGTATTGCATGCGAAGTCAAGGTAGTTTGATTCGAAGTGAATAAGCCAAAAAGCAATATGGATGAAGATAGACGTAGGCGTAGGAGTATATACCGAATTTATAGGTATTCGGCATAACAACAGACGGAGATTGATAGCTATTCGAAGGATGATCACAATTCTGCAGGTTATTCTGAAAGTTATTGCAAGATAAGTGCTTCTCATGAACTGTGAATCACGATATAATGCTTACTAGGATCTATGAATAACCACCTAAGTCGTGAGCCTCGACAGCGTTACGCATGTGAAGTTCTAAAAACACTTCATATAATTATAATAGTTCTTAATCTTAGTATTCTTGAATAAACTATTCATAAACAAGGGCGCCGCCAGAATTTTTCCCAACGGGGCAATATTAAGATCATGTATATATATATATATATATATATATATATATGTATGTGTGTGTGTGTGTGTGTAAGAGAGAGAGAGAGAGAGAGAGATTCGTATCATTGTTAGTAGTAGTACCGTCACTTAAAAGCTCTTTGTGAGGAATTGCACTAATTTCCCCATACCTGGCTGATAGCAAGGAGTCGATTTTCCAGAGCTGTATGATACGCTATGTCGCCGTGTTTGTTCGCAACGTATAAAATGCTACGAACACCTTTTTCATCCACTTCGTGGAAAGGCTACGAGCATATTCCACATACCCTATTTATAAAAGACTATGGCACCTTTTTCCAACCCCTATTTAACATAGCAGAAATTTCATAAAAGACTACGAAGCCTTATTTAACATAGCAGAGATTATAACAGAAATCTGAAGTCAATTTCTATACCACTCCCTATAACCTAGGCAAAGGTCAAATATATCTCGTAAACGGCTAGACATATTGAAATTCTGTTTTCACATTTGGAACTAGGGCACTGAATACTATTTGTGAAAAAAGTGGTGACCTCGAAGTCAAAGGTCAAATATTAAAACATGTATATCTCGTAAACGGGTAGTCATATTGAAATTCTGTTTTCACATTTGGAACTAAGGCACTGAATACTATTTGTGAAAAAAGTGGTGACCTCGAGGTCAAAGGAGGTCAAATCTGAAGTCAGTTTACTAACTTCTCCCCCGTGGTCGTAGAATAATAAAACTTATAATGCAATTTATTTTGGTCCCGAGAATGTCAAATATGAAAATAACTTATTTCTAACTATTGTCGCTTCTAATATATGGCTGTTCGAATTTTCTAATTTAGACACAGAATTAAGAAACTCGCAGATTATATGTTATTCGGGTCGGTAATGTCGAATGTGAACACCGCATGTCCCTATCACTTAGCGCTTTTGAGGTATTATATATTTAACCTTTGACCTTTACCCCTAGGGTCACACAATATTAATTTTCAAATGTGTTTTGTTGCTCTAATACTGAATCTGAAATTAGTTTTTCGCTAGTATTTGACGTTTTCAAAAAAATAGAGGATTAAATGTTTGATCTTTGACCTTTTTCATTAATAGAGCTTGTCATAATGATGCTTAATCTGAAAACCGTATTTCTCTAACTCTTACCGTTCTCAAGATATTTGGCGCTCAGTGAAGCTTTCCCAATTTTGTTTTCATTTCGGGTTTTCGCCGTTGTCATTTGCGAAATCGGTTCTTTCCCGATTTTCCCCATGACGTCATCAATTACCAAATAGGTTATTTCCCGATTTTGTTTCCATTTGGGGTTTCTCCGTTGTCATCTGCGAAATCGGTTCTTTCCCGATTTTGTTTTTATTCAGGGTTTTCCCCACGACGTCATCAACTGCATATAAAAGCCGGGCTATTTCTGTGGTACCCCCTCAGTCGGACGCCGACCATCGCAGAGTGAAGATCTATCCAGGGAGAAAATTCATCGTGAATAGTGTAGTGTGCATTGTCGTCGATCACCGGAGAGTGAAAATTTCATCGTCAATAGTGTAGTGTACCGTGTTGAAAATAGAGAAACATTTATTCTTCTACTGCAATTATTTTCTGTTTGAGTTGAAACGTTATTTTAAGGTTGTGTCAAACTGTAAAATATTTTAAAGCTCATACTTACTATATCCCATTTAAAGTGACTTTATAGTCAATTTGAGTTGAGACTTTAAGGTTGTGTCAAACTATATACTGTAAAACAATTTATTATATTTTATTTTAATATATTAAAACTAAAACTTAGTCTAATTCATTTATAGTGACTTTATAGTCAATAGATAAAAAATCGATCAATTTGATATTTTTAATAAAATTGATGCTCTATGCATGGATGTGTTAAACGATGTACAAACAGGTGAAGCGCGTAGTAATTCAAAAATGAAAAAATTAAGTGAAAAAAGTAAAGTATATTAAAAATTCAATAAGGAAGGTAGACTAATAGAAGTACAAATTAATAATCCTCTAGAAAATGAAAACTCTTTAACATGGGTTATGAAAGGTTTTGAAGAGTTATTAGCCCACTTTATGCAAGGTGTTGATAATAATGATCAAGTGGGGCTCATATTTAGAAATGAGAGCGAACCCCATAGATCATTTTGGTTATCGTTTCGACAGGCACAAAATAAGGAGCGTGCCATTAGCGGTACTTGGGTAGTGGATGACGTTCGCAAGGCTATTGAAAAAGGATATAAGCTGGTAGAAATGCATGAGGCGTGGCATTTTAAGGTTGAACAATATAATTCTGTTAAGAAAGAAGGTGATCTGTTTACAGAGTATATTAATAAGTTTCAAAAAACAAAAACAGACTCTAGTGGATGGCCTGCGTGGTGTACGTCTGATGAAAAGAGACAGAAATTTACAAGCAACTACTGTAATAAAGAAGGTATTAAGTTGGATCCGGACAAAATATGTGTAAATAAAGGTAAGAGTTTAGCTAAATTAGCACTAAATAGGTTTTGGGGTAAATTCAGTCAGAAAGAAAATTATAGTCAAACATCAATAATATCTGACCCGGGGGAATATTTTAATAAATTAGCCGATCCAAATATTGAGGTGCACGAAGACATTCAAATTAACGAGGACATGTTAATTTTAAATTGGCAGTATCTCGATAGCGCGAGTGTAACACACACCAATACAAATGTGATAGTACCTGCTTATACTACTGCCCACTCTCGTCTGGAGCTCTATAATTATTTTGATAAATTAGGTAAATACGTGCTATACTACGATACGGATAGTATAATTTTTGTGGAGACTCCAGACGGGTCAAAGTTAGAAACAGGCGATATGCTTGGTGAACTTACTAACGAGTTCCAAGCATACGGTGTTGAGGCGTTTATTAGTGAGTTCTGTTCCGGAGACCCAAAGAACTATGGATTTGAAGTATACAACTCCGATAATAGGAAAAATTCTTATGTGTGTAAAGTTCGAGGAATAACACTCAATTATGAACATTCGAAAAAAAGTTAATTTCCAAAAAGTAAAAGAGATGGTACTTAACAACGCTCAACCTGTTCATGTGTTTAGCGAAAGAAAGATTACTCGCATGAAAGATCATAATATTGTTTCTAGGTCGGAAAAGAAAATTTATCAGTTGGTGTACACGAAAAGAAAAAGATTCGCTGATAATAATGATACGGTTCCATACGGTTCTAAAAAACAACGAATAGATTAAATAAGTTATTGTGGTATTGTATCTATTTTTCCATGTATAGAGAAGAAATAATGGATAATCAAATTTTAAATCATTATTATAATTATAATGAAATTAAAATATGTGTCGGTCTTGCATATGATGATAATATGGGGACATTTTCTGTAGTTATTAGTTTACTCAATTACTACGATCCTATACGCTTTTCTCTCAAAGAGTGGTATAATTTTCTATCATATTTTCTATATATTGGCAACTATTTTTAATTCGACTACAACAACTTCACTACCCACAAAATTTTCTCTTAGCGCTAATTATGAGCTATCATTATCGAATAATTTTAAGAGTATTCGCCAGTGTATTATTCGTTCATCAGATGATGACAATAACGGCCAGGTAAATTTTAGTCTTTATACGTGGAGAAAATTCATCTCTACATGCCATGTATTCAACATGCAATATTTACATGTTCACATGTATGTGAAGACGTAACAAAATATGCTCAAAAGTATTTAGAACAGAATGTTCTAATTTGTCTAAACAAATTGTACTGGAAGTATTGGCATTATTAAATCGTAACAATAACGATGTTTTATTATACTACTAATTTATTTTATAATATATTAGAATATGGAGTTTCAACATCCATTTACATGTATTGTTGCCGGCCCGACAGGATGTGGAAAGACGTACTTTGTAACAACATTTCTACAGCACTATGCTGTAAAAGGGAAAAATATAGTATGGTGTTTGGCCGAATGGCAACCCTTATACAATACTTTCTCCTCATGCTGTAAATTTAAAGAAGGATTGCCTCAGGGCGATGAATTTTCAGCGGTAGAAGGCCTGCACCTTATAATTATAGATGAATTAATGCGTGAATGTAATAACCGTTTTGTAGATATTATCACCAAAGATAGCCACCATAGGAATTTAAGTGTTATTTTTTATTACTCAGAATATATTCCATCAGGCTAGACGTATGCGTGATATTTCATTAAATTGTCAATATATAGTATATTTTTAAAATCCTAGAGACCAGGCTCAAATTAATTACCTGGCACGTCAATTGTATCAAGGTAACGCAAAGTTTGTTCAGGAAGCCTATCAAGATGCAACCCAAAATGCTCACGGTTACCTACTATTTGCTCTAAAACAGAATACTCCCAATGAGCAGCGTGTTCAAACAAATGTTTTCCTCTAGGATTCATTCAATTATGTTTATGAGCCTGTAAAATAATACTAACTTTAATATTTTATATATTTTAACAACTATTTTAACTATAATAGACGCAAAAAAATGATTAATAAGCAAAATGCACACACTTAGCAAAGGCCTAAAAGGCCTAAGGCACGCAAAGCGATATTACAAAATGCAGATTCCAAATTAATTCGTTCTATTTGTGATTGTTCCTATAACGTATTGCAAGGAAACGTTCCGTTAAATTAAAAGGAGAAAAATAAATTGCGGAAATATAAAAATCAACTTAGGTATTTGGTAAAGAAAGAACCAACGCTGAAACAAAAGAAAAAACGTATAATTGTACCAAAAGGTGGTTTTCTCACTGCGTTGCTTGCACCTATTCTAGGAGGTTTACTATCTAGTCTGTTTAAATAATGCAGTATGCGAGAAAACTTATTTTAATTTCGCCCGAAAAATTACATTATTATCAAACTATATCTAATCTCGATGAGGAGATGAAAGAAATTTTAAATAATAAGAGTATGAGTGTAGAAGAAAAGTGGGTACAATATTGAGAGGTATTGCAAAAATATTTACATATTATTCAAAAACCACTTGCAACAACAACTGCTGCTGATACTACTACTAACACTACTAAGAAACGGGGTGGTGCGGATGAGGAGGAGGAGGAAGAAGATGAAGAGGAGGAGGAGGAGATATCTACCCTCCCCGAAATTTGCCTGCGTAAAGCAAGGCCTTTATTACGTAAATTAAAACAAAATTCCGACATTCAATGGGATGCCAATGGCAATGTTAATATATATGGTAAAACAATTCCTGATACTAATATAGTAGATTTAATATCTGATTTTGTTAGGTGTCGTAAGAAAAATATTCCACCCACCGATTGGCAACCATTTGCCGTACTATTAGCAAACTCCAATATACCCTTAGAGTATATTGGTAACACTCAACGAATAGAGTATATTCGAAAGCTGTCAGTTGCTGCTCCCCAAAGAGCAGAGGAGGAGGAAGAGGAGCCGGAGCCATCACGTAAACGTAAAAAGCTGTCAGTTGGCGGAACTATAAACTATGAAGAAGTTAGCTAATATTTACTATAACCCTTCACACTGCCTCGTTTTCAACAGCTCAAGCATTATGGAAAGCTATATTTTACTTTTACACAGGGTGGAATAATGTTTAAAAGAACAACTTACATATACACTGCATAAACCAGCACGTAAACGGTTTCAACGGAAGTCCTATCTTGTGTTTAATATTGACGATCAATGGCAAGCTGATTAAAACGATATGCAAAGTCTACAAAAATATAATAATGGGTACCAGTACATTTTAACAGTGATTGATATAGCTAGTCGTTATGCATGGGATGTGCCTGTGCGTAGAAAAACTGGTGAAAATATTATAAAGGCATTCGAGAAAATATTTACATCTACCCCAGGCGTATACCTCTGCGGCTACAAACAGATAAAGGTACAGAGTTTATTAATAAATCATTCCAGGCGTACTTAAGAAAGCAACGTATTCATTTTTTCACAACCGAAAACCCCAATATTAAGGCAAGTCTCGTAGAACGATTTAATCGCAGCCTGAAGCAAAGAATGTGAAAATATTTTACGGCGAAGAAGACTTACCGCTACATAGAAGTGCTCCCCCGACTAGTTCACGGATATAATTCTAAGCCACACGCAGCACATAAATTACCACCAGCTCTAGTGAACCAAGATACGTTTCAAGAAGTGTGGAACAGACTGGTGAAACAACCAACCAGTACTAGTTAAAGCAAAAAAATATAAAGAAGGAGATACTGTGAGAATTATTAAGGTAAAACGACATTTTGCAAAAGGCCATAAAGAAAACTGAACTTTGGAAATATTTTAAATAAATCAAATACAATATAAGGAAAAGAAATTGGTTTATGAATTAGAGGATTTAAATCATGATGTGATTGATGTTACATTTTACGAAGAGGAAATACAAGCTGTGCCACTACCCAAAGTTTACGAAATAGACGAAATTTTAGAAGGTAAACGAATACTTGTACGGTGGCGGGGTTATCCTGCTTCATTTAATTCAGAAATAAATGTAAAATAAGACATTTTTCTTTGCCTGAGAAAGGATGGTAATAATAATAATAATAATACATTATTATAAACTAGTACTATATTTGTGTATATAGCAGAAAAGTGAATAATCCTTATCTCCAATATTATTCGCATCAAGCAGGTAGTGATTATAATGTATATAGAGGTGCACCATATCAAGAAGGGTATGGTATTGGTAGTTTTCTAGGTGGTTTATTTCGTACTGTATTTCCATTATTAAAACAAGGTGCACAAACTGTTGGTAAGGAACTGTTATGTGGTGGTATTAATGTAGCAAAGACGTACTAAATAGTAATAGACCCGTTGAAGAGGATTTAAAAGCTCGTTGGCAAGAGGCAAAAAGTACTTTAAAGAATAAAGCACAAAATAAAATAAATCAAGTGTTGGCGGGAGGAGGAAAACGTAAAAATAAGCAAACAGGTGGTGGTGTAAAGAAAAAGAGGAAGAAGATAAATATTTTTAATTAATTAATTATGGAGCAGCGTACTAGCTTTTACCTCACACTTCCCAGCAACAGTTCTATGGAATATTTTCCGCAAAATACTCTGACGTATTATACTACAAAATTATATCATCCTCTCGTGCTGGAGAAAGGTGTGTGGGAAACAGCTGTTGTCGAAGTACATTATACGGGTTCATTTCCGAATGTTCCCAAATATACAAATAATATCTACAACAGGGGCTCGGATAAAGAAAGCTGGAACGTAACTAAAATAATGCCCGGCTATTATTATTATGTTGACGATATTCTACCTCAAAATAACTATAAAAGCGATAAATTGAATTTATAATTAAAAGTTAAAACTTCGGTAAAACGCATTGGGGTCAGTAGAGTAAGAAAAGATGACAATGGGATTGAAGTTCGTCTATCACCCGAATTAGCCAAAATACTAGGTTTTGATCATATTCAGCAAGATAATATTGCACTTTTCCATCATGCGCGTTATGCGAATGATTTACAGAAATCACTACCCGTACAGATGTATATTTATAGTGATATTGTAGAACTCCAGCTGGTAGGCGATACTGTTGCTCCACTACTACATATTACAAATACGGATATTAAAGAGTATGGTGCTAGCAATGTGCAAACCTTGCAAACCCTCATTATGTCCCCGTACAACGTAAACAGTTTGATCAAATTATTATTGATTTAAGAGATAGTACGGGTAATCCACTTCCTTTCCACTATGGCAGTGTATGTGTAAAACTACATTTTCGTAATAAGGTATTATAAAAATAAACTAGTGTGGATATTAATAGCAGAAAAGCCAAAATGCAGTGTGAGTGTACGAAATCAGAATAACATCTATTCGTGGGTCTGTCCGCTCAAACGAGTATTATTGGTAATAAAACAGTGCCGTATAAACCTGTGGCGTCAATATCTGATAATGCACCCATAGAGTTTGTAGTTCCCGGTCACGGTGATGATTATATTGATTTACCACATACAATGCTACATATTAGAGGTAAAATTACTAAACCAGATGGTTCTGATTTAACAAATGCTGATAAGAAAATAGATCCTGTAAATGATTTTCTCAGTGCAATGTTCAGCGAGGTACAAATATATTTAAATAATCAACTAATTTCCTATTCCTCGCATATATATCCATTTCGATCGTATATTAAAAAACTACTGAATTATAATGCCAATGCAAAAACCAACTCATCTTCAGAGCACAATGTGGTTTAAAGATACTGCCGGTCATATGGACAGTGTAGCCGATAATAATAATCAGGGTTTTAAAGAACGCTCACTTCTCACAGCGTTAAGTCAGCCCTTTGAATTACTGGACTATATTCATGGTGATATTTTCAACCATGAAAAATTTCTATTGAGTGGTGTAACCGGCCTGAGATCACCTTTCTCATCTTCCTGTTCCAACGTTGCAGTCAAACTTTTTGTCGAGCTATCCGCACTGAGGAAAAACCTCTTGGAAAAGTTAGGTAAGGCAATTACGGAATTTTCAATAAATTCGTGTTTTACCCTATTAAAAGAGTCTTCTCTCCCCATTTGTAATGGCTCCTATACAAATTTCTGTTGGGACGATCTGAGTATCGAAATTGGTTCTATTATTTCTGAGTAATTTTGTATAGTTTTAGAATAATAATTCCAAAAACCTAACAGTTTCAAGACTCCTCTCTTATTTTTAGGAGCTGGCATATCCCTAATAGCCTTTATCCTATCTTCAGAAATTCTTTTATGACCATTACCTGTCACAAAACCTAGGTAAGGAACCTACTCCTGAAACATGAAACATTTCTTTATGGCTATGGTAGCACCATTTTCTCTAAGACGATTAAGGACTTTAACTAACAATTGTTTATGTTGCTCTATGGTTTCTGAAAAAAATATTGTGCCATCAGCGTAAAATTCAACTCCTTAATCTCTTAGGTCACCTAGCATTTTGTGTATAGCACGAACTAGAGCACACATACTAACAGATACCCCCATAGGCAGCTTTCTATAACAGTATACTTTATCATCCAGGGCAAACCCTGTATATTTGATACAAGAAGGATCTAAATTTAATTGTAACAAACTTCGCCTCAGGTCAGTTTCCGTAAAAAAATTACCTTTTGCTAATATACTAAGAGATTCATCAGCATTTGTACATTCTACTGGGTCAAAATCTATTAGACCTCCGAGCCTGGAGAAATTCGTAATCAATCGCTTACTACCATCCCAATTAGTTACAATAAATGATGAACTTCGATAAGGAGTTTTTTTATACTAAAACTCCTTCTTTTATTAGTTCATCAATTATTAGTTTCATTTCCTTTTTCTGAGTTCTATTTAATTTATAAGGTTTTTCGCAAAATGGGATGTCATTTTTAACTTTGAACTTATAAACAAAGTCTTTGATATTCCCTATATTATTATTCAAGACATCTTCATAGTCAAGAGCTAACCTCTCTACAAATTCTGGAAGAGAAGGATCGTTTTCTAAATACTTATCAGAAATTCTTTTAACTAATTTCTCACGTTCAACATTAAAATCAATTTCATCATTTGCGTTATTGACATTACCTGTAACTGATTCTACTTTTACTACTCCTTTCTCTTTCCAAAAAGATTTTCAAAGTTATCATTATATACAGAAAATTATTTAACATCTGAATAAATCAAATCATGATCTACATACTTATAAAGTTTTTCATTTTGATCATTTTGAGAAACATTATTCTTTGCGAAAGTCTTTGAACAACTTACGGAAACATCCGGATCTTTATACCAGAAGTTGGATCTTTTCATCATCCTTCCTTTCAAAGTTTTGTAGTTTGGTTTCTTTGTATACCTCATCTTAAGAACACTACTGGATTCAATTGACTTTTAACCATCCCTTTTGACTCCAACCCTTTCAGAATAACCAATCAAATTTTCCCCGTTGTCTAAATTTGGACCCATCGAACCACGTCTCTCGCTTTTAGATTGATGGAAGTTATTTGTTTTTTGTTGATTTTTCTTTCTAGAAATATAGAAAGAACAATTATCAGTGCCTACATTCTCCATCCTTCTTTTAAATGGAGGCAAGTAAATTTTATTCTTAGGAATAATGATATTACCCTCTTTTGGTTCAAACTCGGGAGCTTTAGGATCTAATCCTCCTGTACATCTCTTATTCTCATTTATAGTACAAGTTATTTGGGAGGAATCCTCATCTAGCGACATGGAACCAGAGATCGGACTGCAAATGGAATTATAAATGCAACCTCCAAAATCTTTGTTCCTATTAACTACAGTCTCATTTTTACAAATCAATCAATTTTTCGAACAATCAATATCAACATTACTCATATTAGAAACATTTAGTCTATTATCGATGCACTTCATTTATTTTAAATAATTCTCCATTTGATACAATTATTGTTTCAAGTCGTATTCAAGTTTAGAAATATTCTTATTCCTAGAAAGATTATCATTAGTAGAGGAAATAGAGACATTTGTTAATGTTCTTTCTCTATCAACAGTACTATGTACATCACTCTTTTCACTAGAGTGAATTTCTTGAGGCTCGTCATTACTTATATTACTTGAAACAACATAAGAATTCCGAATCTGTTCTTGTTTACCTTTCTCATTTGGACTCTTTTTCCTACCCTCTTTTTTATTTCTTTTGGTTCTGCTTTCCTTTTCTCCTTTTCCATGCGAAAGTGCTCTCCAAGAACCTTCATCTCTAGAAATCTTATTATTATGAAAATTAAAGGTAATATTATGTTATATTTATTTATATTTACAACACCTTTTTTCATGCTGAAAGAAAGATCCAAATAAGCTATTAAATCTAACCCTAAGATGAGCTCATCATTACTGGAATCCAAAACGACTAATTTAACTTTGATGGTTCTATCACCAAATCTTATAGGGACGTAAACAACATCGTTCATATAAACAATACCATTGTCTATTGTTACACCTTTGTAGTTTACCTTCTCTATTTTTACATCCGGAATTTGTTTTGAAACCTTTGAAAAGAATTTTCGATTACACAATGAAGTACTAGAGGTACTATCTATTAACCCTAGATATTCTTTATTACCAACTATTACAGGTAAAAATATTGCTAAGGTGTTTCTATAAGTATTTACCTCTTCTTCTCTCTTATCAGAAAATTCAAACCCTTTCATTGAGAGATTTTCATTCTTTATACCTTTCCTTTCTGGGCATTGACAGACTACATGCTCTCCTTTGCAATTGAAACACTAAAGTTTCCTCTTGTTTGGTTTCAGATTCCTATCTCCTTTCGTTTCAGATTCAAGATGGAACTGTCGGCTATATTGTTGAAACTTATCATAATTTTCCATAATAGATTCCAAATCTCTTACTGACCCTGGAACATAATTAAGAAACAAATCTTTCCGAATATTAGGGAGACAACCATTCATTATTAGAGAGATCAAACCTTCTTCCGGTGTATTTGTCTCTAACAAATGAATATCCCTGTATACTCTCTTCTAATAGTCATAGAAAACTTCGTCATGTTTCTGTTTACCATAAACCTCTGTACAAACTAACTTGTTCAGAGCAATACCTGACACTACTTTCCTAAGTACATAACTACAAACTTGATTCCAGTTAGTACACAATCGCATACTATCTCGAAGAACCTCACACAGTTTTCCTTCTGTTCTTGTTCTAACTGTAAATATAAAGACTGAAAATAGTTCATTCACATAAATTTCTGTCAATTCACTCAAGAAATTGTATAAGGAGAAAGGATTCATACCATCTATAACCTCTATTCGTTATAGCCTTTCATTTAAAATAGGAACAGCAGCATTTTGTTCCAATTTTTCAAAGGTACGATCTGAAAAATTACATAAAGGTTGAATATTAGTATTCATCCATCTATTCACCTTATTTGAATCGTTATTTACCTGTATTTCCCTTTCTTTCAGAGTCTCACCTCTTTCTCTCTGTTTAGGAACAGTTTCCATTTCATTTATATTTTCCTTCTTTACATCCGGTTCATTTTCTTTTGAAGAGTTCCCACATATACTAAAATCGATCAGGTTCCCCTCTCGGTTTCCTTTTAATCTACAGTACTGAACTTTTTCGGCATTGTACCTTAAATCAGAGCCCGTGTGACTCCTTTCCCTTTCCTCAGTTCTAGAAGAAGAAGAACACATGTCCATCCCTAACAACGGAGTTATCTCTGAATTCATATTTACTTTTAATGAATGTAAGCTACTCATATACAAGATTCTCTCAAAAGTATTCATTATTAATCATATCAAAAATAAAATTATTTATTTCAACAGCAAGAAACAATTTAAAAATTTCGTTTTATTATGCCTTCTACAGTTCAAAGCTCTGTTCATTTCACTCATGAAAAATGCCTTAAGCCTGTTATCAAAGCAGAAACGTAAACAAAACCGTAGTTGCTTCGACTCACATACACGTACACAAGTTAACCGCTGTTGATAAGACTGCCACTTGTAAGACCTCACAAAATGCCCTTCAGCTATTCTCAACGCTTAAAAAGAAGAAGAATTAACACAACTGCTTCTCTCCGTAAGCCTAACAATTTTACCTGTTTTGTACCACCAATTTAATTCATATTTTTGTCTCGCTATTCCTCTCTTGGTTTTGAGCCAACCTCTCCCTGTAATATACAAAGCCATATACAGGGTGACCCAAAAGTAATCCTGGAATTTTATACATCGATTCTCAAGTCATAAATTCATTAGAACTACGAAAAAAAATATGAAAAGCAAGAGTTTGGGAAAAACTCATTAATTAAATATGTAGTATGTAAGCATCCATTCGTCGATATCAACCAGACCACAACAGAAACTCAGCATTACGAAAAATTGGTGAGAAATCGTAACCAGAGATTCCCATAAGCAGGCTTGACTTCAATGGGACCCCGGTGTTTCTGAGATCCGTATTCGGGTCTTACTTTACAAGCCGTGTTATTCGTACTCTACAACGTCCAAGTACCTCAAAAAACTGCACTTGTAAAATTGGATCCGGGATTCCATTTGATATAAAAGTGCATACAAAATGTATAGTTTCAGTTCCTGCACATTCCGTGCGTGGCGCTGCCCTCGCTAACCGTATAAAGGTGTATAGCTTTTTCACTCATGCCATGCCTTTACTGGAATCCGCATAGACGTTGGCAAACCTGACGCATCATCTAACACACACCACACACTTAACTGCGCATGCGCTTATTTGAAGGGCCCCTATTTGTATCACGAAAAGAGGGTTGGGTGATAAAAGAGCAAACTTGACCTTGGCGTTCCATTCGGAAAGGACGAAAGGTGATAGGAATCAAGTTACGAAACAACAGGGCAGAAATTAAGGTCACGAGGCCATCTTAAGTAGCTCTGTGTATTCTTATGGGTTTAGTGCAAGAACTCCTCGCAATCAAAAAATAAATTGTAATGACTCTAAAAGTATAAATGATATGGAGAAACTGAAAACAGTTTTAGTATCAGAGTCTCCGGAAGTTTTCAACCTCAAATATTGGTGGTCCTCCGTGAAGTTTTGGGTTTGACGCCCCCCGCCCCTATTCAAACATAGTAGGGGTAGAAAAAAGGAAAAAGATTTGGGTTCAGCGAGCTTCAAAATGGAAGTAAAGAACAATTTGGGGTGTAAGTTTTAGGTCCCTTGTTAGCAAAAACTAAAATAAGGGACTTTATATTCCGCTCCTGTCTGTCCGTCTGTCTGTCTGTTGCAAGAAATCATATCTCAGGAACCAGAAGACGTAGGAACTTGCTTGAGGTGTCATTTGAAAGCTCTCGTTAATTCATTAGGAATGGCTAGCTTACTTTTTGTATCAGTCACCCCCTATAGGGTGAAACGGGGGCTTGGGGTACAACTCAGGCTCTTATATCTTTAACTAGAAGACTTAGGGACTTGCTTGACATGTCACTGGATAGTCCTCGTCAGTTCATTAGGATTGGCTCTCCTACTTTTTATTAGACACCCTATAGAGTGAAACGGG
>JAGDQP010029004.1:0-23712 GCA_022664845.1 Lepisma saccharinum
CGTTTTTGGTCCCATTTGGGCTTTCCATGTCCACTTCCTCTGGGGCGCCTTCTTGAAAAATGTATTGGAAATCAACAGTCTGTTGGCTTCTGAGAATTCCACTAACTTCTCTCCTCTTTGGTTTCTTTTGCCAAATCCAAAGTTTCCCACTTTCATGTCACTGCTCTGCTTGGTTCCTACTTTCGCATTGAAGTCTCCCATTACAATTTTGTAATGCGATTTACTACTATCCAAAGTCTTCTGTATCTCCTCGTATAGGTCTTCGACTTCCTCCTCCGGGTGCGAGGTTGTTGGAGCAAACACTTGTACAATTTCCATACTGTATCTCTTGTTAATCTTTATTACTACCCGTGCGATTCTATCTGAAATTCCTTCAATATCTGTGATCCGTGACTTCAGGTCTTTATTAATTATAAAGCCAACGCCTGTCGCTCTTCCATTTTCTGTTCCTTTGAAGTAGAACGTGTGTCCTGACGGTAGTTCCAACTGTTCTTCATTCTTCCTCCACACTTCTGATAGTCCTATGATGTCCCACTTAATCCCCTTAAGTTCATTCTGCAATTCTTCTAATTTGTCCTCTCCTGCAAGTGACTGACAGTTGAGGGTCGCCACATATAGGTCCGTTCGAGTTGCCGTGTCGGTGTCCTGGCAGTCTACAGTCCAAATCCGGGCATTTTGACCCTCTGACTTCCTGCAGGACTGTACCACCATATGTAAAGAAAGGAGTGGTGCTGACATTTGACTCACCACGCTGTGAGCTAATGCGGGTTGGTTAGCAGCCCATGCATGTTCGATCGCCAAGCAGTTGCTTGGGTACTAACAGGCCCCACGACGTGAACGTATGGAGATTTCATAACTATCTTTCAAGAAAGTAAATCCCACTTGCTGGCGGCGAGCTTATTTGCCAAACTCAACCGATAAGAATAAATATAAATTTATTAGAAATTCTACGTTCAAAGTGGTTTGGCAGAAGTGGGTGATCTAAACGGTTGGGGTTAAATATAGCGATGAGAGCAATAGTTGTCAGCTGCCTAGCGTGGTGTATTGGTAGAACGCTGGCTCACGAAATAAGAAACCCGCTTTCGACGCCCGGCAAGCGGGCGAGATTTTTCTATTTTTTTTTCTTAAAAAATATATATAGAAAAGTTTTAATTTATTAGTAATAATTCCTTTCTTGCACTTTCAAGATTGTTTTCAAAAGAGCATTTTTTGTGAAAAGAAAAAGGTAAGATTAAAGGATCTTGTCTTAAAATTATTATGCTAAGTTCATATTTATCATTAACAATTGCTTTCTTCCATATGTCGTAGGTTATATTAAATTAATGGCCATTTGTTAGGTTAGGTTAGGTAAGGTCAGGTTGGGTTATGTACCTATACAGTTTCGTTTCTTTCTTTGAAAATACATTTCTATCTGCTGTGCGAATCTGACTTTACCTAAACCATGGTTACTAAAGATGTAACTCGGGAGGGGGGGATGGCGTAGGCCTCGGTGAGCGGTGGCCATAAGCAAAAGTGCTACATTGCGTATGCCCACCGCTAATCGGGGATTGCGGCCCACGGAGGCTCACGCCACGCAGCTCCTTCGGACGCACCATGCTCCCTTGCACACCACGCAGACCAGACCTGGTTTATGTATATATATCTAGCTTTCAATAGCCTTTATTTGTACGCCAAAGCAATTATTAATAATAAATGTGAACATATAAGAAAAGAAAAAGAAAAAGAAGAAAAATGTTGCCTCTGCCAGGAAACTGGATTTGTTCTAGTAAGCCAACGTCTTACCCCTGCACCAAGTTAGTACGTGGCAAATACTGGTTTGGTCGTATTTACAGTGGATGGGTTCGGAGCCTGTTACTATGACGTCGCAGGCACGATGACTTCCAACCTTGTTACTATTTTCATCCTCAACTTTTGAGTGCGGGGCGTAAACATTTGTAGGATGCCTTGCTGGTTAGTGGGCCATCGATTCCGCGCAAAATTGCGCTTGTGCTAGATTATCATCTCACGAGTGTTCCTAGTTAGTGGTACGCCTCGGGCATGAATGTTTGTGTGATTTTAACTGAATTCTAAGAATATCAGTCGGTACAGGCTCAAAAGGTATATCAAATGGAACAAGTAAAGCCCGCTTAGGTTAAACAATGTTTCAAAACACTCCTAGAGCGTTGGTTAGAAATCGGAAAGTCATGGGATCGATTCCAGCGGTTGACTCTTCTAATTGAAGTTTTCAAAAAAATTTCCTCATCCATACCAGGTAAACGCTGTGATGGTACCTATAAATAGGCCCTGGCCGTCTATCTTCCAAAACACTCTCCCAGCCCTATCCTCATATGCCTGAAGGCCTTAAAATTCAGACAGTCACACAAATTATTCACTGTAGATGTGAATATACAAATTTACTATACTGGGTGTCAAGAGTAGTAAGATAACCCCGCTCATTCTTCCCTGTCAATTCTCGGTGGTAGAGCGTGGGCGTAGCATTCGGGAGGTCGTGGTTTCAATCCCAGCGGTGGACCAACCTAGTGTAAAACATGCACACTTTAGGAGTACCGGTTTTGAAACTTGTTTTAACCATAGTTACTGGGTGTGTGAAACTGTAGTTGGTATGAGGTATTGTATAGGAGTAGGGCAGGTGATCTTCGGCTGAGGTGATTATAGAAAACATAGAACTAGAATGAAATTAATTATTGATTTGAGTATTTTTTTAAATTATTTTTTTAACATTTAGCTGCATTTTATATGCGCCATGTTGCCGCTCGCTGTACGGCGCCGCGAAACCCGGTATGAAACCGCCGTTGTTCGCATTGGTCGCGGAACCGCAGAACGCGTCGTGGTATCTTATATTTATTTTAGATTTTTATTGAGGAATTAGATTTATTTCTAGGAGAAATCATCGTTTTATATTGACGGAGAATGGTTGTAAATTCGCCGTCATCGCGCAGCGCACATTTGATGTGTTTTACATATAGAAGATTCATTGTACAACTAATTTTTACTGCTATATCTTTCGATGTTTTGGGTCACGATTTGCGCATGCGCAGAGTCGATTGTTTTTGCAAATTTTCTAATTGGAGGAATATTTGTTTGCTTAATACCTTAATGCTGACAAGGTCTGATGAAACATGCCCCGGCTTTTTTGGAATTCGAGTGTGCAGGTGCTGTTTTAAAGCAGGTGTTTGCTTGAATGGAAAATGGGTCAACGCGAAGGTTTTTGTTGTATCGCACCTGTGGTGCTTAAGAGGAGGGAACAAGTTTTTCTTTATGTCTGCCGCTTGATTAACACCGACGCCAGTTGAATGACATTTTTTAATACTTTAACAACTACTGTTTGTTTCGCTTGTTTCATGCTCACGGGTCGTGTATGGACATGATATTTTACGCACTGACTTTTCTTGGAATTATTTTTGGACACGTGTTCTCTTAAAAACAAGCGTTCGCTTATTCTTGTTTGTACCATTGTTATGCTTGCGAACCTGTTTTATTTGTAGTTTTGCATCCCCATAAGGCTTGCTGGAATTTAACTATGCAGGTGTTTGTTTACAAAATCAGTTGAATCTTGTTAGAAAGTAGGTCATGACGTTAAACTTAATTTACTTTTAAAATGTTTGTGCACAGTTGCCCTGTAACTATGATATTAGGCATTAGTAAAACTATTATGCATTTTTACGAAGATCGAAGTGCGGATGAAGGCGACTGACCATTGGCGGAGAATCCTTCCGTTATTTACCGCAGTGCATCTATCTCAAGTTTAGAGGTAGAATTTAATTAAAATAGTGATGAAAGATATTGTTTCTAGTGCTGAGGAGACTGAAATAATTGTACAGAACAGTGAAGTTTCTTCTACCACTATATGTTTTAGTGAAATGGAAAATTCATGCGGATGTGCAAATTACACGATTGATAATCAGTGTATTTTAGAAGCTTTCGAAAACTGGAATTATAAAAACAATTGTCCTTTATTATGTGCTGAATGTTTCTATAATGTACGCAATCGGCGGAGACATCATTGTGATACACGATCTGTAGATGAAGAAAGGTGTTTGAGGAGTCGCACATATAGACTGATAATGGATGCTGTGAATATTTTTCATATTTATCATATCTATCTTTCGAAATATGTATATTTTAATAGTGTTGAAATTTTTGAATATTCATCGCAAATTACTTTTACTCAGAATGGATGGAGTAAAGGCAAAATTAATTGAGAAAGATGTTATTACAGAACCAGATAGTGCGTGAATGTACTTTTAGAAACTTTGAACAAGTGAGCTTATAAAAGTGTTTTCATGAAATAAATAAATAATTAAGTGTTATGTGATTCTGCACAATACTTAGCATTCAAATTAAACTACCTTGATTTTAATCTTCACATAGTTTTTTTAAAGTATTGAATAGACCATGAATGATAGTTCACTATTATATCTTCTTTTAGATGTTTTATGCTGGAGACAAGTCGAATTTTGTTCTTCACGTAGATGTTTAGTGAGCTACTTAAAATTAAAGCTTCAGTCTTGCTGTAACTATGGAACAGAACGATAGTGAAAATATCATTGTTAACTTACCATCTTCTTTACCTGCAAAGCCTTGATGTGACTGATACTTTTCCCCGCCTAAAAGTGAAAGTGCCTCTTCATTGGACAATGAAAACTAAAAAAGTGATTGGTTCCCACCACCACCTGCAGGAATACACTTGTAACAGCAACAGATAAATTAGTCTGTGTATCATATCTTCGCAAAGCTTATTGTCGTGTGATGAGAGTTACACATCCGACAGTTTTGTTTGTGCGGTGCAGGAAGGAGAATGTGCCGCCTTAGCTTTGGTGCATATTGAAAATAGGTTTCTTAATCCTTCGTTAGTGACAACTTTTGATTATCATATTTAATCTTCAGTGACAGTGAACAGTGGTTCCCAAAGTTAACCAAACTTTGTTTTTAAACCTTTTGAAAGTAATTTACATAGTGAAAAAACAATTAGTGAATCAAACATTGTTTTCTCTGATGGTGATTTCTAGAATAAATCTTCACTAATTTGAAAATTTCTTCTGAATTAAACCTTTATGTTGCTGAAACTTTCTTCTAAAAGTGATGGAAAAGCTAATACTCCGTCTTGTTAGTGCGGGATTGATAAGTGAAGAACTTTGTATTTGGGAAGCCATAGACAATTTTAATCGTCTTTTTACGCCTTTTATTTGTGCTGCCTTTTTCCACAATATTCCTAACCAGTTAGCGCATGTTTGTCTCAGTTCGGACTTGAATGAAGTTGAACGTAGTGAATTTTTGAATACTCGTACTTGGAACGCCTACTAACTTTATGCAGATTTATAATGCTTATTTAGCAAACCATCAAAAATTGTTGCGAATTTACAATAATGACTTTTGAATGTTAATTGCGAAACTCACTTGAACGTAAAGTGGAAGAGGTGAGAGATCAATTTCAGAAGATATATTATACGGTCTTGAAAATACTGATATTGTTATTTGAACTGCTAGTGTGAAAGATAATAGAGTGTACTTTTTGCAATGCTTTGCTTATTCTAGACTCTTTCATATTAGAAACAGTAAAAACTTATTTACAGAAATATCCAATTCTTTGTAGTGGATGTCATTAAACATTACTCTCCAGTGTATACTTTAGTGGAGTAAAAGATTGTTATATCAGAACATTTAATGAATCATATAAATGATCATAAAGTATTTACTGAATATTATGACATTTATAAGAAACAAGGACATTCAAGTATTTTAGTGAATATGTTTTTAAGAAATGTAGAATTCTTTTTCAAGATACATAATTTATTTCGCAACTAATTCCAACTATTAACGAATAACAATTTTCTCCAGTTAAAGTTTAGTTTGTTCAAGATAATATATTATTGATTTACAAGGTCTTAACATGTTATTTCATGTTTCTAAGGTATCAAATCTTTTAAAGAAAAGTTTTCTGAGCATTTAAATGCGAAATAATAAAAATTGCGACTGATGTTAGGTTAATGTTTCATTTTATGGTAAAACTTCCATATAAATGGTAGAATTGGCAATAGGCTATCAAAACAGTGTGAATGGTTAACTAAAAATGTTCATGGATTATCATAGGGTATTTTAAATGGTTATACTATAACACATATTCAAAGAATAATTGCACAACTCTGCGAAGTTAATTGAGTATTCTTTTGTAAAAGTAGTGGAAAACTACAGTAGATTCAAAAACTATTTCAACGAAAAAATGTGAAATATGTAAATGATGAAGGTTGTCCTTCGCTTAGTTTATTAAATTTTAATGTCAATGAAAAATCTTGTACTTACCGTATACCTAAGCAAGTGAACTGTTGCGCTGGAAGAAACTGTGTGCAACTTCAATACTGGTTAAACTTACAGAGTTCAAAAGTTGTGGAAAATTTCTTCAACTTAAAATTGTAATCTTCTTTATTGTATATAGACTATTATACTACTACTCTTACGAGTATGATATAAATTTGTAAATATTATATAGAATCTGATTTTTATTTACCATGAAATGATAATAGTTTAAGTAAAACTATTTAAAAACAAAATACGTGAAATTATTTTGTTTTAAGGAAAATTGAATGATACTTTACTTTAAAAATAGTAAAGTTGGAGTATTTCTATTTTTAAAGGAAACGTTTTAAGTAAAAATATTTTGTTTAAGTAAAAAATTTAAAATAATTTAGAACAACTTTTTTCTTTTCATTGAAGTAAAAATTCAAAAACAGGTTCTTTTGTTTAACTCATATATTATTTTGTAAAAATACATTATACCTTTTACTAAATTTTTGTTCAACTAAAATATTTCACAAAAATGTTTAATCCTTAACTTACATTAAAAAATTCCAATAAAATTTCTTTCATAAACTTTATTTTTTGTCAACTAAAATATTAGTTTGTAAATACATTATAATTTTTATTAAAGTTTTATTTAAGTATAAAATATTTCACTAAAACTTATAAAATTTTAAATAAAATTACTTTTATAAATTTTATATTTTTTCTTTAACAAAAATAATAATTTGTAAAATATAATTAGTAAAATACATTATACTTATTATTAAACTTTTCTTTAACAAAATTATTTCACTATAATATTTTCTAATTATTAATTTACGTAAAAATCTCTTCAAATAAAATCACTTTAATAAATTTTAAGTGGAAAAAATAAATAATTTCGTTAAAATTTCATCGGTGAAAAGAAAATAAGTTATATTTGGTTTTGTTTAACTATAATCATTAAGTTAAGTTGCAAAATTATTTAACAAATGTAAAACTTTGTTCTTTAAAACTTTTAAAGAAAAAACAATCAAGCGAAAATAAATAAGGTAGGAAAGAAAAGAAACTAAATTAATATTTTATTAAGTAATAATGATTTACGGTTAATTGAATTTGGAAATGTTTTCACAAAACTAAATTGGTTTTGAAACTTATAAGGAATGCACATTTCGTAAATATTAAAATGTTTGTTAAAGAAAAATAATTAAGTTTCAGAAAGAAAATTAGTAAAATAAAATTTGATTAAGTAAAATGATTTACTATTTATTAATTTTGAAATATTAGTTTCACAAACTTTAACTTGGTATGAAAAGTTTTAAAAATAACTTAGTACATAGTAAAACCTTTGTTAAAATAATTTTAATACTTTGTTGTAATTTTAGAAAAAGTATACATACATATTCTTAAATCTATATAGTTAAAACCTACTCATATTAATTTAAAGCTCATTTATCATGCCTACCTTCACATTTGTAAGATAATAATAGAAAATGAAAAGAATTGAAGCATTTTTTTTCATCTTGAGACGGATAACTAATGCTACTCAAAACTAACTTACTGAAAGAAAATGCAAAAATAGATAATATAGCTATACAACTTCAATAAAAGGGAGATATACAAAATATTTTTTATTATAAACAATAACAATTCATGCTTCCTGAAAAACAATCCTTTTGGTTTTATTTTACAGCTGAATGAAAATCTTTTTGTAACAAGTGTTTTATATTTCTTTGGATTCATTGATTACCGTATAATTCAATGCTTCGAAGAATATTCTACTTCTCTTTCATCGGAATTCTGATGGTGTACACTATGTTGTTCAAATATGCCTATTACTTGTCGTTACATTAAAATATTATTCACCGCAAAACTACGTAAAGTGATTCTTCTCAAATTTTACATGCATGGAATCGTTCTTGATAATGTTTGAAGAAACATCCATCACATAGTAACGCCTTCTGCAGATTCACAGGACACCATTCCTTTATCGCTTTCCAAATACAACCAATGTCGAAACAAGTAGGGGAACAATGACACAACTCTAAGTCGTTTATTATATCCTCATTAAATGAAAAAACACTGATATCTTTTCTGACGACTAGTGCTTGCTGTCCCTCATTAAAGGAAAGAACACTAACAAGTTCATTCAATACTATATCTTCATTTAATACATTGTCTTCATTACTATTAAATAAATCTTCAATATTTGCTGCCTAACATCATCACCAGTAGTACTACTAGTAGTAGTACGAGCAGAAAAAATAATATAGATGCCTCTATCTCTTCAAGGTTAGCAATGGACTGTTCATCTTCTTAAACGATATTACCAACTGCAACTTCCTTAATTTCCATGACTATCCTAAGATAAAAAAGAAATAATATCATAGGAATTGTTATTTTAAATTTTAGGTTACATAAATTCCATTATCTTATATGGAATTTTTTGTTATAACCCAAGAATAATAAACTGTTCTTTAAAACTTTCTGATATTCAATATTTTAACGTTAAATTTTTAAATCGTTAATTTTAGGTTAGAATTTCAACTTAAGCAAATGAAATCGTAATTCAATCTTTTAAGAAAATAGTTATTGGATAAAGTTTCACTTTGTTAATAGAAAACTAAGTTTTAGTTTTATATTTTATATTTTTAATACACAGATCAGCTATGGACTTATAAATTTTTATTTAAGTAAAGAATCAATAGAAAATGATTTTGACCTGTTAATTTATTTTTTCTTTTTCTCACATTCTTATGTTCAAGAACATGATTTTTGTTGTTTTGCACCTGTGGTGCTCGGGACGAGAGAACAAGTTGTTTTGCTCCTGGAGGAAAGATGTCGTTTTGAACAAAAGATTAACCTTATGTTTGGCAGAGGAGTTAAAGAAGTTTGCAGATGCATGCCGACCATCCTAGGACTTTATTTTTAGTGATAGAGGTGTTCGGTGGAAAGTAGCTTATAACGTGCACTATGGCAAGACCCTCTATTAATACAGTTTTTCTCTTTGTCTTCGTTGATCTTTAGAATAAACTGAATCTACTTAGAACTAGTTCTAACTTGAAAACTTAAAATATTATCTGAATGGTGAGAGAAACATGGGAGGAAATGAATTTTCATTTACAAATATTTCTAGTAGTGCCCCTTGCCAAGTTTAACAATGGTATTTTTAGCAGATAGTGACCATGATGATTATTCAATTATAAATACTGAGGAATTTGAGGGGATACAATGAAATGGAATGTTATATCGCCTAGTGAATCTACGTCAAGTGTAGGACTGAATTTTATTTCAGACACTGAAGATCAGATTTGTGATTATAGTGAAATGGAAAGTAAAATTATTATTGAATATACATATACCGCACTCTGTTGCCCTCCACGTGTAAAAGGAGGTGTATATTCATGTCGATGTGTTAACAATATAATTCATGAGCAGTGTATTTACGAAGACATTGAAAGTTGAAAAAAACTTTCCTTTAATCTGTGCAAACTGTTTTTATAAAGTTGCTAATCAAAACACACATGAATGTGTCATTCTTTCTGTAGCTGAAGAAAAGTGTTCGACAAGGCGTACATGGAGAGTGTTGATGGATCCTATTAACCTTTTAAAAATTTATAATGCTTATATATTAAAACGTCAATATTTTGATAATCAATATTTACCATAAAAATGAAGTTGTTTTATTTTATTTTAGATCAGATCATTCGTAAAAAATAATACCCGACTTTAAATCTATTCTATGAGAAATACTTATTCTCTTTTATTCACGCCTTCGAAGTATGAAGTGATTCTCGTAGAAATGATCAAGTTATGAGAGCACTTCATGCTTTATCTTAATTTCGGCTTTTTACTATTTTAGTATTAACCAAAAATATTTACTAGTAAATATATATGATTGAAATATTTGGTGATAAAGAAAGTAAATTACTGATAACAGAGATACGCGTTGCGCAAAATTACGTTGTATGGTTTATACCAGTTAATATCCCGCAGCCTTGTATAGTGTCACGCCACACGGTTTCGCATTGTCCACTGAAAAGTATACAGTCAAACTCAAAGTACAGTCTTGTAGCAGTTCTCCTTATCATCCTTGATAAGTAAAAGTTGAAATCATAATATTATATTATTATTTTACGGTTAACATTTTCTAAAAGTTCTAAAAAGCGAGATTCAACAAACGTGCTTTTGTCAAACTATTTTATAAAGCATGTGGTAATAGCTTATCTATATTTTTCAAATAAATTGAATAAATTCTTCTTCTTAATATTGAACGCTGTTAGAGGAAAATTCTTTTTTATTAATTTCTAATTCAGTACCAATATTGTGAAATGACTTCTTCTCTCTCTCTTTCTCTGTGTATATATGTCTGCTTTTCTTATTAATTTTCTTAGTGCAACCTAGCTGGTTGCCGTTCAACCAATCGTTATACAAGAAATAGAAGTGGTATACAAATGTCTTATAACTTGTAGCGTCCCATAAGCTAAAACATGGTGCAGAAATTTTAGTAAAATGATGCATAATGTTTTTAATCACGGGGTCTAAATATATGTCTGTAAAATTTCAACATTGAATGCACAAACGAGTTAAAAAATAAGTAATTTAAGAACAAAGAATAATGAAGAGACAAAGAACTGAATAAACTTATCCACAAGCAATAAAAAAGAAAATGAAATCATGACTATGACTAAGATTGAACTGGTCAATCGGATGATTAGACGACAAATCTATACTGCATTATTATAGATGACGTTAAAATGCAATTTTACTATTTCGAATTTGGTTAAAAAAATCTTTTTCACAAGATATATGAATAAGCTTAGCAGTCTTCTAATAACTGCTATAGGTATTCTTCTAATACCTATAGAAGTGAAAAGAAAAAGGACTAATTAGAAAATGACTGAATATGATCGTGTTAATATCTATTTGAAGAAATTTTAACATTTTCAATACAATAAACATTTTCCAATGAAAATTATTTGAAAACTGAACTTGAATATTCCACTTTTGAGAAATATGAAATGAGTAATACAACTATTATATAAATCAATACACGATTTGCATACAAAAATAACATTAATGCTGTACATCGTTAACACTCCACCTCCCGTATGAAAAATACTTTCTGGCGTCTGTCAAACAGTTAAATTATGTTCAAAGTATTGAAGAGTTACGTTTTCTTCTCTTATATAAATTCCTCCTTCACAATGATAGGTCCAAGGAAAAAAATATACCTGAAGCCGTATGCATTGAACTCAGACGTGTTGCAGTTAAACTTATTTAAAGACCTACAGAAGCTTTTTAGTAACTGACGCTTTGGGTTTGATCCCTCACTTTGCGAAAGAATATTCATCAACCATTGTAATGCGATGGAAATTAGTTTACAGCTTTAGCTGATTAAAATGTGATCAATAAACAAACTTCTTTCGATAGGAGATATCTATATCAGTATTGATAAATAAAAGTGCCAATTAATATATCTAGAAAAAAGTAAGCGTCCTTAGAACATAAGCCAAATACAGTTACTTTTTCACTCTTTCAAATGCTACTGAAAAATCTTATTCTTTCAAGCGTAAAGAGACGAGTATTCTGATCATCATCATATGAGACTATATATTCAAAATGTTTTTCTGAAAGTTGTTAAATATTTTTCACACCGATAATCTTTACAAATTAATATTTAAACTAGAAACAGACGTACAGGCAAGACGCCATTTCCTGATTAATACCAGCAAAGGGAATTGGAACAGTTACCAGCAAAAGTGACAGAGGCGAACGACATAAGGAATCGTTAACAACCGCTGCGATCAGTGTTGACAACCGCAGAGGTAAAAATAAAGCACCACATCAGCAGCAAAACAAAAACTAGCTAGAACGCGCTACATGAAAGTTTAAAAGTCGCGAAATAAGTTGCGAAAGGCATCATAGGTGAAAAATGATTCGTTTTGTCGTTATAGGCTGCCAAACGCGTGCAAAAAGGAAATGAAAAATGAATGTTTACTAATTTCAGTTTGGATCAGACAAAATTTCTCTTTCGAAAGATACAGGAATAAGGATATCGGCAGAAATGAGAAAAAAGAGATCCACTAGAAAATATATTTGAAGAAATGTAAGTTTCAAAATAATAACTGTGCACCAAGACAATGTTCCTGAAAATGGAATTTGAATATTTCAGGTCTGAGCAAGTAATTTATAGTTTACATAAAAATATTATAAGTCAGCTATGCCGTTAACATGCCGTCGCCTATATAAAAATATACTCAGCAGAAGTTCTTAGAAAGTGAAACTAATATATGAACCTCTCCGAAAAGTTTTCTGTGAAAGAATGGCGGGTTAAAGTCTTCTGGCTGTTTAAAGTCTTTTTCTCAAAATAAGATCAGAGAACAATTGTTTTTAATTGCGGGAAACCTTAATTATAAATCACACGATTTAAACAGTAAATCCTTTACACCTTGAACAGAAAGGAATCAGCTCACTTCTCAGAAAAAAATATTTAATTCCAAGAAAATGATAAGTACTGCCAACCTTTATTTTAGCATGTAGCATCGGAAATTAAGTGTAGGAAACTTTTTCCTAAAATCATCTGGTTTCACTATTTGTAACTTTAGCGGAAAAGTAAAAATCTTCGGAGCAGAAAGTATGTTTAAGAAGTAATGATACTGTATTAACCATCAATAAAATAAAATCTTATAGCATATGTTTATTACTACAGGAAAGAATTTCACTCTAAGACCTTCGTGAAAGAGTGTAAAATGGTAAGCGCATCACATGAGCTATTATATATGGATTTAAGTGGTATAAATAACTGCTACGTGGAACTGTTATATTTATAACAGTTTAGCAAAAAGTAACTATTGTTCATAACAGTGATTTTTAACAGTTATAGCGTAATAGTTATATACACCAACCACAGGTAGCCATTTTCGGACATTGCCATTTTTCAGTTGAATTTACTTAAAAATGTCAAAATCTCGAAAAAAGTTTTCTACAAAATATGTTTAAAATACGTTTCAAAGTCTGTACAATAACATATTAAATTATTTTGGGATAAAATTATTATTCCACATTCCCCTCTGGTTTTGGAAAATTTTCACCATTATTTAAAGTTATAATAATTTAAGCAAAATAACAGTCAGTCAAGCTTCTTTCAATTCTTACGTTTACAAAGTTCTCTCAATGTTTTCTGATATTTTGATTTCATACACATTCACAAAAATATTGTGGTTGCTTTCCATTTTTTAAAAAAATATGAAGTCATGAATATGTAGTGAGGCCAAAATTGTTAAAGTTTACGACTGTTACAAAAAATGTTAACTAATGTTAGATGTTGTGCTAGTTTATCAGCTATATTGCGTCCGACTCTGTTTAAAGTAACACTGGCGTTTGGGTCATTTTCTCCCAGTACAAACAATACCGTTGTCGGTTGGCATTCGCTAAACCTCTAGCGGTTAGTGTTCTGTAAACAAATAGTAACTACTCATATGCGATTGGTAAATTAACAAGCTGATGGCGTTAGTTCATGTCTTTGGATTGGAACAGTATTACTTATGGATGATTAGTTCTTATTTTAGCAAGTTATTAAGATAAATGTTGTATACTTCTCTTTCTTTTATTCTCGTTCCATGTTAATCTGCTACCAATTCATCGCTCAAGCAGCAAATGAAAGGTTATGGTTTCAAATCCAGCCTGGGAAATGCATGGCTGGCCTAAGCAAAAGGTGCGAAAAAGCCATAAATAAATTTAAATGAGATGCAGTGCAGAAATATACAAAGAACTGCCTCGTTTTAAAATAATGGAAGTATATACAAAACTTTCACAGACGTAAGCAACACTTCTTTATACTAGTGCTTAAGGCAAAGTTAGATTAAAGGCATAAGGAATCAAGTGAATCCGGCGATTCATTAAAAAATATTTTTACGTCTGGGAACAGCTAAAGTTTGATTAAGGTTCTCTTTTTCTTTCACAAAAGAACATAAAAAGTAAAGCTATCAAATGTACAATATGCAGGCGCCGTGACGGCGTGGGGAATGTAGAGGTAGCGCTCCACATTTTCTTGACTTACGGTACAAAGTGAGGTGGGGTGGATAGTTGCACGCTTAACCGGCTTTACCTTCACTAGGTGTCCAAGAATATCAACGACACTCTAGTATTTATTTTGATAGGAGGCAAAGTACACCACATAGCACCAGGCATAAAAATACTGAAAAAAGTCTCCACTGTCCTGTCCGGGATTTCAACCCAGGCCGCATGATTTCTAGTCAAAAGACCATACGTTTAAAAAAAGTTATTGTTTTAGGTAAAGGAAATAATAATAACCAGATAATAATTATTTAACTCTGATAATGTTATTTTCAAATATGTTTATGGAATATGTTTAAATAATATTATTACAATAAAATAATTTCATTAAATACAATGAGGGGGCACGGTGTATCAGTTGGTAGAGCACTCACCTCTGGTGCTAGGGGTCGTCGTATCGATCCCTGCTCATTCCATGTGGGTTTTGTGGTGAGCAAACACCGTGTGAGTGGGTTTTGTCTGGGTACTCCCGTTTTCTCCCACTTTCTTCATTCCACCAATTCATCCCATCATCCATACGGCCCGAGTCATTTTTGGATTCTACTTTTTCTAACATCAAAAATGGCACATTGCAGTTTAGTGATAGATTTGCAATTTTAATAATTACAAACTCTAAAATTTCATAAATACCTTTATAAAATTTTTAAGAAGAAAATATCTAACAATTAACAATTCCAATCACAATACAAATCACTAAAATTTCCTAAATACATCTATAAAATTTAAAATATCTAAAGAAATACAAATGCCTTACAAAACACAAAGCACACAGGACACTTATATCATATAAGAACATACAAAAACACTTTAAAGTAAATTAAAGAATGGTAAAGTCATCATGTTTTCTCCTCGCTATTTAGTATTTAGTGATCCTCTTTTCCACTTGTAGTAAAAAAGAAACGTTGATTTACAGAATTTAACCGTGCTACGTAAGTATATCGGTCCTCCCGCCAATATGTTGCCCATAAGAACTAGCAAGTTCAAAATTAAATAAATCTCTAGGAATAGACAAAAGCGACACTACAAACTCATTAGCTTCGTTGAATATGTAGGCCGCTCTTTGCATTTTAAACACCATTTCCGGGAATATTCATCTCCTGAAGGTAAAGTCAAGTTAGGGAGAAAATGTTTCTTCTGTCATAAAAGACACGTTAAGATATTTTTAAAATTTGTAAGGTCTTTAAATCCATCTTTGGATCAGACCAGGATAGGGTATGGTAGGGTAGTTGCTGGTATTAAGGTACCATTCTGACGTTTGTCTGGCCAAACTGAAGGAAATTAAAGGGAAGTACCAGTCAGGATGATTGGCAGCCGGATTCGAACGAACGGTCCATTGCGGACCCGAAAAGACAATTACGTTTCCTCATATACAAAAATTAGTATAAATTACGCCTTCGTGCATACTTAACACAAAGTATCTCTTGCCGATTAGCAGAGATATCAATGACAGCAACGCCGTATATGTAACATTGACTTAAAAAATAAAAAGTTTTAAAGACATACTTTTCTTAAACAATTCCTACTAAAAAGTAAAAATGTTTATGCATGAGTAAAAAGAAAAGCATGAGCGCTCATTCATATACAGTCACTTTATAAATTGTTCAATTGGTGCGCCCTATGCTTTTCTTATTAAAAGTCATGCATCAACGTTCTTTTCTTTTTTTACTTTTTAGTACGAATTGTTTAAGAAAAGTTAGTCTTTAAAAGTCATTTTATTTATTTTTACCCAAATCTTAAAGTGTTCTGCAACCACTCAAACGCCAAATTGTTGCAGGCTAGTATTTATGAGTAATATTTAAAAAATAAATAAATATGCTTTCAAATTATAGAAATGTATAGAAATATATGAAAGAAAGAATGGAATATTGTGTTGTCATCGGCCTTAAGTCACTTTGCAAAATTTCATCATTGTATGAGATCGGGAAATGAGTTAAATTAACGTTGGAAGATTTGAGGACACCAGGAGCCATTGTGAACTAAAGAAAAGAGTGTAATAATGTTTGTTGGTGTGTACAAAGAAAACAATAGAAATGTCCCTAACATACGTTCTAATCTTTGTTCTACTATTTCTAATGTAAATTAACATAACTTTTAATTACCTGAAGTCAGTTATTTACGACGGGGTCAAGCGGTTGAAAACTGACAGTGTTTGACACACTCTCTTCACGATTTTCCCCAAAATTTTATTTTCGTCTCGCATTTTAAAAGTAAATTATATTTTTTCTTTGTAAAGTGCGCCCCTGAAATAGTTGCGCCCCTAAGCCTGGGCCCATGCATAAATCCGGCCCTGATTGGACCAACGTTGCATTCTCTTGCGAGAACTGCGATTTTCTGTTTTTTTTTGTTTTTGTTTTTTAATTAGAGTTGGTTTCACTCCTTTTTTCCGTTTCAATTCAGCCTACACTTTCACAGTTTTCGCCACGGTAGACAATGAAACGTTAACCCAATATTTCTCTAATTAATCGTATTCAAGTTTACATACCTATCTCCATCACGTGCTAGCAAAATTACAGCAAATAGTAATTGATTCTTCCCAAACTTGAAAAGGAAAAGTACCGTAACAGGAGTTATGGAACGTTTTGCATGGAGCGAGAGAGAGAGAGAGAGAGCTCTAAAGATCTAATTTAGAAAATATGAGAGAGAGATAGAAACACTGTCTCTCTTTTTCTCTTTCTTTCTGTCTCCCTCTTCCCTTCCTCTCCATTCGCCTTCTTCGCGCGAAAGTTTTCCATTGTTCATTGAGTAAACATGGCCAGAAACAGATGATCCAAACCAGATCGGATGAAAACCTGAAGTGCTTCAGGTTTTCTTCCTACAAAATGTCTGTCATACAAATCGGAAGCTTGCCGGATAATGTGTAAGTAGCCTTAAGGATCGAGATTGGAGAGGTGGGGTGGGTACCAAACTGTCTGTGTCTTTCAAGAAGGAAAATTGTTTATTCATTTCATTTGTTTATTCAAGACTGTTTATTTTGTGTTTACAACCACTAAATCTGTCGTACGAAGTAATCAAGCATTAGCAATCATATATACTTTTATTTGTGAATGAAACGTGTTTGTATTGCATTTGTTAAAATATTAAGCTATTCCAAAAATTGTAATTAACATAGGTGAGTCGTGCATCTTACAAGCAAGTACAATTGAAAATAGAAAGAAAAAGAAGGAAGTAATAAAAACTGGCAAATGAATAGGAATCAAAAAAGGTATTGACTAAAAAGAAATTCGCATTCTTCTTCTACTTATTAGCCCCCCCCCCCAGATGGCGGATAGGGGAATGCCAACCAGATATGGTGGGTACCGGAAATATTACGGAGCGGACTTAAACCAGTACTGCTGCCTTGCAGTTAGTAGAGGGATCTACAAAGGCTAGGGAAAGATAACTCTGAACAAAAATATCATGGTGAGGGGAAGCAGCATCACCATTACCACTCTGTGGCTGAAGATGAATGACATCGGCAAGGCTCAGAGATGGACACAGGACGACATCTTGAATGTATACCTTTACTGCGAAGTTGTAGAGCTGACAGCTCTATACCGCTAAAACATGTCAAGAAATAGTAACAGATAGTTCATGGATTCTCCTGGGGTAAAATATTCCGGAGGTAAACTAGTATAGAATCCAATGGCGAACGTTTGTTACTGCGGCGATGAATTTGCGAGTTCCATAAGCCATATTGTTAGTTAATTTATTATTATTCGTAATCTATCAGTATACATTTTTAAATAAGTTAATTCTAAAGTTGTTTGATCTTTTATTTATTTGTAATACACTCTTACCTTGTTTTGAGCTCGAAGTACCGCTCCCCACAAATATTTAAACTGGATCCGCCCCATGTGTTTATCACATTTATAAATAATTGCAAAGGAGACTCCTGTTAGAAAAAACAATGTAAAATGAGGCCCCGGTTGTCCGAATGATACTCATCCGGAAAGCAAAACTTTTCTCGACAGCTTTTATCAAAAACTTTGTATGTCTTATCGAGTTCTTTCTGCTTCTAATACATATATTGAATTTGAATTTTATTTATGACCTTTAGGCATCTAATGTAAGGTAGGGGAGGGGAAAGGAATCGATCAGGACCTAATGTGAAGATACCACCCAGGCATTCATAATATATTATGACATTAATTCCACCCTATTATATAGGGTGTATCTATAACAGTAAGTAAGGGTGGGGTTTCAAATTTGGGTTTAGATCCCTTGAACTGAATTTATTTTTGGTCTTCAGGTATCCCAGGCTCAGGCCGTGATAGGGTAGAGAAGAGGATATTGCAAGGTAATCGCCAGGGCCTAGTTTGTAGGTACGATCCCAGCATTTGACTGCTATGACAAAAAACCTTCGAAGCTCCCGGGTTCGAGTCCCGACAGGGGCATGGGTGTTGGATTTTAATTGCTATAGGCGTATCGTGACGGGCCGAAGTCCACAGTTAGTAGACAGGTCCATATAAAAATATTTTTTTGCAAAAATCCTGTAAAAACCTCAAGTTAGGATGGCCGGCCGCTTGGTTCGTTGGCCGAACCTTCTGATTGCTTAGCCAATGTTCTACCAACAAAAGTATGGCCGTTCTGTAGTGGATGCCTTGATTTACTAAACAAGTTTTATTGTAGTATGGCTACAAGCTTCTTATACGGTATTTTTGTACTATATGCATTTACTCTGTATGGCATGTTAGCATCTAAACAAAAACATATGAAGAAGAACTCACATTGTATAATTTTAGTATATACATTTTTGGATAGAGCGGGTCTCAGGTCTTATGTTACCTCAGTTCTACTGTTAACAATATTGGAAATAGTAAGCTCTAAAGTTCATTTTCTCACACTTTCGTCAGCCTATAGCATCGAAATTTTTGCCCCCTGGATAGTCTATACTTTTTACTTATTTCCATGTCAGGAATCTCGTGAGGTGTTTTTATCTGTGTTATTTTGCAACACCCTGCATATATCTAAAACGAGAATTTGGATTACATACCAATAAAATAAAATAGAAAGAGAATAAATTAATTACGTATTAATAATTTTACTTCAATGTTGAAATACATTTTTAAAACTTAGACAATTATCATTTACTCGCTCATCCATTACTATTCGCCCTTGATATGTGCGGGTTAAGGAATGGTTTTGTTTACGTTCTCTTTTGCCCGAGGACGGGTGATTAGTGCAGTTGTCAAGCAACAGCCGTCCGAGGCCCGCTAAGTGCAGTTCAACCTTAATAAATACAGGTGGATATCATATAATATTCATATCGAAGAATCGTTGGCAATCGGAAATAATTCATATCAAAAAATTGTTGGAAATCGAATATCGATCGAATCGGAAAATCTTTTGAAATCGAATATCGATCGAATAGAAAAATATTAAAAATCAAATATCGATCAACTCGAAAAATTGTTTATCGATATTCGCTATTTTGATTTATGATATCAATATTTCCATTCTTCAAAGTATCGATCTATCCATATATCGATTAATCGTACACTCCTATAGTACTTGGAACGATCCCAGCAACCGCCATCTCGAGTTTTCCCAGGTGTTTCCTTAGTCACACCAGGCAAATGCCATAATGGTACCTCTAAAATTGGCCGATTAACTTCCTCTCTCTCTCACTTCTCCAATCCGGCCTGAGCCACATTTGCCTATAGGTGATAAAGAAATTTAAATACTTGAGTATGCTGAGATGTTAATTTAATGTGCTATCCTGGACTGGAGTGGCAACTACGACCTAAGCCTGTCAGAAATTGTAGCTACTTGGGATCCTCACAGAACATTGTTTGGGATTTCAAAGGCTAAGAATGTACGAAAGAGGTTATATCTGTCCGGTGATTGTGATGGAAACCGTGAAAAACATGAGAATAAATAAGTAAAGGATGGCCGGCAAAGATCTAAATGTGCTCACCTATCAAATGTTGTTCCGGAACTGGAATTTAATTTTAAGTCCTTTAGATAAGTTTAGTAGAAATAGGTGACTGATTTGTGTTTTCTTTTATTTTTAGCTTTTGACGTCATAGAGGTCATTGACCTCCTTGAGATTAGTGACCTAATGGTATAGTGACATTTAAGGTCAGTCCGCTCATTGACCGCTCTAGATCTTTGAATACTCACGCGTTTTGTTTCTTGTACATCGATGTTTGAGAAATAGCTTGAGTATAATGACGTTAACTGTTTATTGACCTTTTATTTTTGTTTTGAAACATGTTAGAACATGAACTTTCTAGAACTTTCATTTTCTCTCTCTCATGTAATAGAATGTTCGTTGACCTTTTCATATAACGGATTTCTTTCCTGAACATTCTGAAAAGTAGGTCAATACCTTTGTATAAATTGCTTGTGCTCAGTTGTGTTATAGTAGTGGCAGAGAACGGTACTGTTGTTGAAACTTCAGTGGAGAATCCCTCTTGTTGATGCCGTTCGAAATGGGTGGATCAACCGTGCATACTGAAATCCATCCAGAGAAATTCTTCTTTGGTCTTCATGCAGATTTTGCAAGAAGGAGAGAAGTTAACATCAGTGTATGGGATATCTAATTCCTGGACTTCCGTTAAGTGAAGAGAATCGTATACGATATTTAAATGATAGTGTTTATCGAGTGCTAGTAAATCCGAAGAATAGAGATAAGTTATATGTAATTTCTCATTTTGGAGGAAACTATTCAAAGGCGTACTTTGAATATGGTCTTCGTTATCTATTGGGAAACAGAATAGTGGAACTCCGAGAAGAATTACTAATAAAGGACAGATTTGGTGCATGTGAGTAGGTGATTGAATTATGTGTAAAAGGTAATATAATTTCACAGTGTGATGAGTTTAGAAAGAGATTTTTGGTTTGATCAGTCTTACTGCATAGACAGTTTAATTTCTGCTGTAGAAGAAATCGAACGTGATGCATTATCATTAACAGACTTTGAATTTAGTTGTCAAACATCATCAGTAGTAAGTAACATTGAATGTGGAAATCAATCTTTAGCAGAAGAGAAACAGTGAACAGTGAACCTTTAAGTGACTCTTCACATACTTTCGAAAAATATTATGAACCTAAAGTAACATTTTCTGCTAGTGGTGAAAGTAATATACATAGTGACATTGAATAATAAACGGAATCTACAGTGACTGAAAGATTCTTATGAAGTAAGTGAAAATGTTCATGAGACCTTTTCTTCTAAAAGTGATAGAGTCTATTATTTCATCTTGTCAGTGCGGGAATAATATTATTGAGGAACTATGTATTTGGAATGCTATAGATAACTGGAGAAATATTGAAAGTTTTCTCGTGTGTCCAGCGTGTTTTTTAACATAAATAATCAGTTAACACATGCTGGGACTTGAATGAAGAGGAGCGTACTGAGTTTTTAAATGATCGTACTTGGAACGCAGGGCTTAAACCAAGTAACTTTTTACAGATTTATAATGAATATTTAAAGAAACTTGAAAATTCTAGCGTAATGATTTTTGAATGTGGTTTACGGAACTTACTTCGTCGAAAGGTGGAAGTTGTAAGAGACAAACTTATTTCAAAAGATATTTTACATGGTCGTGAAGTTTAGTGAATACAAGAGGAGAAAAAGATGGCAGAGTGTACCCTTTGCAGTGGCGTGTATACTTCAGACTTTTGCATTTTAGAAACAGTAAAACCCTATTTAAAAGTAAACCCGATCAAGTGTAGTAGTTGTACTTTAAATATTACACATGAATGTTTATATGAGTGGAACACTGGATCTATAATATCGAAATATTTAGTGAATCAAGTAAATCATCATAAAACATTTGTGGAATATTATGAGATCTATAAAAATTATGGGCATTCTACAATTTTAATGAATACATTTTTCAAGACTTGTAAATTACTTATTCATGACACTGAATTTGTTGCACTTAACCCCCATGATTATTGAAGAACAGTTTTCTCCAGTAAAAGTTTAGTTTGTTCCCGAGAATATATTATAGACATGCAGGGTTTTAAAATGTAACCTCATGAATTTATTGCACGCAAATTTTGTATTCTTGCAAGTGATGTTAGTGTAATGTTACGTGTGATGATTAAACTTCCTTGTGAAATGATTAAATTAGGAATAGGCTATCAAAAGCGATGTGCATGATTAACTGAAAACTTGCATGGATTATCATGGGATAATTCAAACGGATACACCAGTACTCTTATTCGAAGAATAATCACTCAACTGTGTGGAGTTGAACCTGTATTCATTTGCAAATGTGGAGAAAAAGAAGAGTGGATTCTTAAATTGTTTCAATTGAAAATATAAAATACATGGTTGATGAAGGTTGTCCGTCACTTCGATCATTAAATTTTAATATTGTTGTAAAAAGTTCGTATCATGTTCCTAAACAAGTGAATGCTTGTGCACTAAGAAATTACTTACAACTCCAGTACTGGAAGAAGCTACAATCTGTGAATACACTATCAGATAACTATTTTAAAATAAAATTGTAATGCTTGATTTCTAAGTGAAATACTTATTTCAAAGTAAGAAATAAATTTCTTATAAATGAATACCTTATGATTCTATATTATTTACCTTAATATTAAGATTGTTTAGAATAGATAGAAATAAGAATTACTTTCTTGTAAAAAATAATATTAATTTAAGATATTAATAAAAAGTGTACTTAAAATTAAAACTCATACTTTGAAAATTAAAATCAGGAATTTATTCCGCAAAATTTAAAAACTAAAATTTTATTGGAAAAATTATTTTCAAACTAAGATCTTAGAAAAAATAATTCTATATTTTAAAGGTATGATCTTATAAACTAAAAACACTGATTTAATATTTTCAAAGTATGATCTTATAAAATAATATAACAATTTGATATTGTGGAAGTACCCAGATAGCAAAGCATGCTTGAATCAAGCTTGAAACTGTAAGGATGCATGCTTGAATCAAGCTTAAAAATGCAAGGCTCCTTGATTCAAGCCTGATTCAAGCATTCTAGTTTACTGGATATAAGGTTGAAGTAAGCTTGAAAGGTCAAGGGTAATGCAAGGAAAATTCAATAATTAATCAAGCCTTAGCCTTATTATGCTTGATTCATCAAGCTCGAATCAACCATGATTCATAAGTTTCAAGCTTGATTCAAGCATGTATTAGTAACCTTGTTATCAGCAAGTATAAATCAAGGTTGAATCAACCTGGCACTATGAGCAGCAAGCTTACATCAAGCTTGAATTAAGCATGTATTAAACAGCTTGGGACGATGTTGACTGAAACAAGGTTGAGTCAAGCTTGATGGAAGCATGTGTTAGTGACCTTGTTATCAGCAAGTATAAATCAAGGTTGAATCACCCTGGCACTATAAGCAGCAAGCTTACATCAAGCTTGAATTAAGCATGTATTAAACAGCT